>JBCJKH010045005.1:6905-28609 GCA_039877255.1 Loriculus beryllinus
AGTTATTAATAACCAGAAGGGCTGATTCCACTTCCCAGCTCTCCTGCAGTGTTTCCCACTGATGCGGAGGGATGCTCATCAGCTCAGTACCTGTGCGCTCTGCAACGTGACTATTGCAAACACTCATATCCCCTTTCAGTGGCCCAGTTCTAAGCAAAGCTTTTTCTCTCTGTAGGGCTCTTGCCTTAACTGTGAAGCTTTCTGAGTGAGCAGCCAGCTGACCTTTGTTATGTGCAGGAGAAAAGAATCTCTGCAGGAAACATCCCCATGAAAAATCTGGAAATGGGGCAAAAAATAGGCTGTTGTATTCTGCTCATTAGCTATTAGACAGACAAACAGGCTCTTCAAAGGAAGCCAGCAGAATAACAGGAAGCCAGTGTTAACAGGACCAAGAGGGAATGACAGCTGTGTAGGGGGATCTTGTGGGCAGGATTAGCTGTGGCTTCAGCTGCTGGTCGAGGCACATTAGCTGGGAGTGAATGCAAGGGAGCAGCAGGACTTGTCCTCTCACCACAGCTGTCTGCCCACCCTGGAGAGGAATCCCAGCTTTCCTGCCAGCCAGGGGGAAGGGGGATGTTTTCCAAGTGTGTGGCTTGGCTCTTGGTGTTGGCTCCTAAAACACAGGTTGTGTGCAAGCTCCTCGCGTTCTCTCTGTGCTGCTTTTGTGACCTGCCAGTGGAGCAGGGCTGGAGTTGCTATTCCCCTCCAAGATGTGTCCCCCAGGCTTTTGGACACCTTGCTTTACCTGTGGTAGTCCTTTTACTTCTGGGAGCAGGTTCTCTGCACTCATCTCTAAATGCAGTGCATTTCCAGCCCATCTCATCCCCCATTCCTTCTTCTTGCTCAGGGGTCATCCCTGCTGCTGCCTTCCTGTTGAGGTGTGGGCTTGTGTTTCTGACACTTGACAGGACAGGATAGGAGCAGTCATCACTAGGGTTTGCTTTTGGCTGTTTCATCTGCTTTCCCACATACAGTGTCTGTTCCTGTCTGGGAAAGGTCTCCTTGACGCAGCTGACACCTTCTGCCCTGACTTGTGCCAGAAGAAGCTCTTGCCCCACAGGAATCCCTGGGCTCATGGTTGAGATGTTAGGATCTGGTTCTTACAGGCAGGTTGCTGTGTTTTGCTGCTTGCCAATAGCTTTCCAGGTGTGCTGATGAGGTGGTGTCTGTTGGATGGAGACACTGGGGAGTCTCACTGTGCAGTTAGCAGGATGCTTGGTGCTGCTCTGACCACTGAAGCAAAGGGTTGGGAGTAAGTGCTGGAAAAGTAAGTCCAAGTAAGTAGGTCCCTAGTTGCTCATCCCTGAAGCAGACCATTCCCTGGGCCTTCAGCTCCTCAGCAGAAACACAGGTCCTGCCATTCCTTGGTCTGCCACGTTCTTACTTCGAGAGAGCCACAGCCTTTGTCACCTCTGGAGCTCAGGTCTGTCTTTACTCACCTAGTTTCCCCAGTGACATGTGGGACATACCTGCACCCCACCACAGGGTCTGGTTATGGTCTGACCACCAAAGTACTGCATAGAAACCACCAGTACTATACAGAAAAAAGCCTGGAAGTGTGATAGGAACAGAGATGTGACTTTCATGCTGTTGAATTCTTAGCAGTGAGGAGGAAGTTAATGCCCTTATGGTTTGAGTAAAGTCCTAGTGCTTTCCACAGTATCCCAGTACTATGGGGTAGGGATAAAAGCAGCATGAAGCAGAGGTGCTCCAGCCAGCATTCAGCCATAGCCTGAACACAGGTAGCAGTTGGGCTTCAGCAGCGTGGAGTCCCATGTGTCCTTCCTCTTCCTTGGGATGTGCTTGTTGGGTGGAATATCCTCAGCGACATCCAGGGCAGTTCTGCACAGGCTTTAGGTGTGGACATCTGTAAACGTGCCTGTTTTCACCTGGGGTCCTGCAGTGGTGTCACAGCTCTCACAGCCTCTTTAGAGGCTCTATTTGATTTGGTTTTTCACCTCTTGGTGCTGTTCTCCAAGCTCCTCCTGTCTCTAAGGACTCTCTGTACCCTTTTTCACCTCATCTCCTGCAGCCCCAGACTTGCCCTGCGGCATTTCCTACTGATCTTTTTCAGTGCACGATGAGGAAGCAGCTTTGACCCTGGTACAGGAACCTGTGTTTGCAGAGGTTGCCGGGTTTCTGTCCTATTGGGTGACTTACATCCCTCTCATTAGGCTTCTCCTTTCCGAAACAGAGGAGTGGAGTCACCCTGGAGAGCCAGGTTTCCAGGGGGTTGCAAGCTCCTGCTGTTGGCTGTCGAGCAGCATCACAACAGTCGAGTGCCTGCTTTCATTTCTCCTCCTTTATGTGAGCAGCTGCTCTCTCCAGTTTCCACATCACTCCTTATCTCCTCTCTAGTCTTGCTCTATCTGCCAGCCTGCAGGAGCTGGCTCTGCCTGTCCCCTCTCCAAAGTCTTTGTTCTTCCACTCATAGGACTTTACCTGCTCCTCCAAGAGCAGAATTACCCAGACACGTGTGGAGCAGAGTGGGTGTTCAGCCCCTTACGCACGCTCCCCGTTGGTGCCCTGTCTCTATAGCTACTCTGTTGTCAAGGCTGTGGGAGTTGGGTTTTTTTAAACCAGATCTGTGCTTCAGCCTGATTTACTTCTATTTTCACTCTATTTTAACGTCAGGGAGGCATCTGTGCTCGCTGTGCCTTTGTGCTGGGGTGTGTCTGTCTCTGCATCCTCTCTCCTTCCCTTCTTTCCCACCCTTCCTCCCAGCAGCTTTTGAACCTGTTGCCAGCCCACAGTCAGATTTGGCAGAGGAACAGGGCTCTCGGGGATGGGGATATTGCATTTCTCTGCAAAGACAAAGCCTGTTAGTGCCCTTCTTCTGGGAGAGGTGAGGAAGTCACCCTGATGTAGACACTGCAGATCTGTGCAGAAATGAGTCCCTGAGACAACATCCCCATCAGAGCTGTTGGAACAAGTCCAGAGGAGGCCACGAGGATGCTCAGGGGCTGGTGTAGCTCCTGTATGGAGCCAGGCTGAGAGAAGAGAAGCTGTGTGGAGACCTTAGAGCAGCTTCCAGCATCTGAAGGGGCCTACAAGGGTGCCGGAGAGGGACTCTTCATCAGGGACTGTAGCGGCAGGACAAGGGGGAATGGATTTAAACTGAAACAGGGAAAGTTCAGGTTGGATCTAAGGAAGAAGTTCTTTACTCTAAGGGTGGTGAGGCACTGGCACAGGGTGCCCAAGGATGTTGTGAATGCTCCATCCCTGGCAATGTAAGTAAGGACAGGCTGGATGGAGTCTTGGGTGAAATGGTTTAGTGTGAGGTGTCCCTGCCCACGGCACGGGGTTGGAACTGGATGATCTTAAGGCCCTTTCCAACCCAAACCATTCCATGATCCGATGACTCTCTGCTCACAAGATGGTTTTAACTCTTTCCCCCTCTCCCCACACAGGGACGATGCGCGCTGTCCGCAGGCACCTCTTCCCTGGGGATTCCGCTGCCGGGCAGGGCATCGTCTGGGAATGGCAGAACGACGAAGGCGGATGGTCCCCCTACGAGATGAAGGTCTGTGTGCTCCTGGAGGAGGCCCGTGCCAAGAACCACCAGCAAGTAGATCTCAAATCCTTGGGCTACAACTACATCGTTGACATCGTGGCTCAAATCCAGACCAACAAGAACACGAGCTTCCGCCGCAGCGTTCAGCGGCGCTTGGACACCCCGTACCCGGTGACAACCTCCCCAACACCCATCCACACAGGGGTGGCTTGTTCCTGCCAGCAGTGCTGGCTAAACAGTGGGACTGGTCCCATCACCACGCGCTACCGCCACTCCATGGTAAACGTTCCCAACTCTTCTACTGCTCATCAGGGTAGGACAGCATCCGTAAGCTCTTCCAGCGTCGGCTTCGTGCCCTATAACAAACCGACTTTGTCTGGAGCAAGGTCAACACCAAGACTCAATGCACAGAGCACCTGGGCTTTGCCTCAAGCTGGGGGCTCCAGCACAGGACTGTCTGCATCGAATGGAGTCAGGTACAGACCCCAATTCACCTTTAAGTACTGTGCATGTAAAGTAGGAGAAATGTCTTCACCAAAAGGGTTGTCAAGCGCTCGCACAGGCTGCCAAGGGCAGTGCTGTAGTCACCATCCCCAAGGGTGTTTACCAGATGTGGTGCTGAAGGACATGGTTTAGTGTTGGACTTGGCAGTGCTGGGGTAACGGTTGGAGTTGATGATCTTAAAAGTCTTCTCCAACCTAAATGACTCTCTATGGCTGCTGTGCTCAGGTCTTTGTTATATAGGAGCCTCTCTGTCCCAGAGCACTTAACAAGGGTCTTCTCCCTAAGAAGGAGAGAGAGGTCTGTGCCTTTGCATCCTGTACAGTGGGTGGAAAGGCTTCTCCTCTGCTTTCCTTTCCTTTTCTCGCACTTAAAGTACAGTCCCTGTCTTCTTCTCTCCCTGAACCACTGGAGAAAGGAGTCAGGTTGTGGTTTGGCAGATACGAGAGAACTAATAGTGGTTGGTGGTGTTACAGGTTACACTTAAATACAGCTTTGAGGGGTCTGAGTGAATGAACAAGGGATTTGTGGACACCCTTACTTAATTCAATTCCCTCCTTTCCAAGGAGGGAGCTCAGGACTCGCTGTGTGTGCCTGAGACCTCTGACAGAATCAGCAAGTCCATGTTGGACGCTTTTAAGGTGAACATCAGAAAAAAACCCACCAAAACTGCCCAAAGCCATGGATTTGATCAAGGGCTGTTAAAATCCATTGTGAAGATGTTTAGAAAACCAAACCAGTAATTCACTTTACCCCTCTCTTTATACCTTGAACCTTATCAACCCCTCTCTGAGATCCATGGGGTGAGAGTAGCAATGTGAGCAGTGTCCAGGCTATTCATCAGTGCTGATGCAGAGATGCCACTGGATAAGCATGGAAGAAGTTCATTTTGCACATGTTGGGATGCTGTTGTGATGTTGGAGGTCAAGAAGCACAAGCAGGATTGTGAGTGGTCTGAAATCGAGCTAAGCTTTGCCTTGTGCAGGTTTTGCCTTATCCTTTCCTTTCATCTTTCTTCAGCAACCCTGGCTCTTTTCTGACATGTCATAGCATGGGTTTGAGCTCTCATCCGAGTGGCTGGAGCTGAGGAAGGGCTGTGCTTGCACCTTACCAGTGTGGGAGGAAGAGCTTCACTTCAGGCCTTTCAGCTGTTGCCACCTAGGTGAAAAACAGAGTCTTATGTTCTGACAGCTCAGCTCCTCTCCATGGCACAGTTATTCCCTCTGGGATAGAGTGGGGCTGCAGCAGGGGTTTTGGGCTGGGGGAGATCAGTGTCACCCTTGGGAAGTGAGGCAATTCCCTCCTCATCCTTGTAGGCTTGTCTCTGTGAAGCCTGGACATCCAAATCAAGCCAGATCCCACTGACTCCTCCTGTGTGCGAGCCTTTGCTAGCAGAGGTCTTTGTGGCCCTCCTGTGATAATACTTGCACCTAGTATCTGCCAGCATTAAACTGAGGACCAAGCAAGGGCTGTGTGACTGCTCCCTCTGTAAATGGCTGGCAGTGCAAAGCAGTATAGGCAGTTCACCCTCCCTAATCCAGCTGCTGAACCTCTATGTGAGCACCTGAATAACCAGAAGGGAACTTGCCAGGGCTGATTTGCCTGTCCAAGCTACCCTGAGTACATAGAGATAAGAGATGTAGGAGGAGGTTGAAAGCACATCCTGCTGATTACATCAGGCACAGGGGTTTGAGGTTTCGATCTCATTTGTGTTTTAAGATGGTGAATCTGGAGGTACCTTCCTTAGTGTTGGATCTCTCAGGACTTTCCTTCTTCAGAGTCATGTGAGTGAAATGACTTCTCCTATCTTGTTCTTCCTTCTCACGGTCTTTTTCAGGTGCTTTCTTTGCACCTAGTGATGTTTTGGGGCATCTTAAGCGTCCACAATGCTTCTCTATCCCAGTCCTTTTCTAATAGGGCTGAAAATCAGAGCTCAGTACTGCCTGCAGGAGCCCCCAGGAAGACTACTGAAGAAGCTGCCAAATTCCCCCTCTTGCAGGAGCCACTGGTCAGTGCATGGGGCTGCCTTGAGTCCCCATCCTTCCCCAGGCCTCTGTGTGATTTGCACAGTGACTCTCAGAGTGGGAGGATTAAAAAGGAAGGGCCTTTTTAATTAAAAAGGAAGATGCTGCAGCAATTTGTGCCGGGAGCCTGTCTGGAGCCCATTGGGGCTGGGTATGTTGTATGCTGCTGATGTCCTGAAAGGAAGGATGGGAGATGTTTGAGGCACAGTCTTCTCACCTTGAAGTGAGCCCATGGCACAAATGATGCTGACTGAGTGGAGAGGGACAGCCAGGAGGAGACCTGGAGGTGCCCAGTTAGGATACTGGGGAGGACATTGTCCTGGCAGCCTGCTGGGCTGGGTCCTGGGAGCTGCTGGGACAGTTGGAGGGTTAAACCCTGCAGCAGGTATTGTTGCCAGAGCTTGTGCTGCAGCCCTGTGAAGGCACTGTATGGTTTAATCTTTGCTGGGCACAGCAGAGCATGCCCCAAAGGGAGGGCGAGTGTGATATGAACCTTTGGCAGCCCCCCAGCCTGGCCAAGACATGGGGATGCTGATGGGCACTTGCCTGTCTACAGGGCTCATCAGGAGGTGGTTTTGCAGGCAGGATGGTCTTTATGTCTACAGCTCCCTTTCTGTTCCTTAACCCTGATGTTTTCCACTAGCCGTATCTATGGAAGCCTCTCTTTACATTACCCACCACAGGAGCATGTGTGGTTCAAAGATCCAACCCATGGCCATGTGCTGAGCCTGGAGGGAGGCAGCAGCTGGGGGCTCACCCAAAAGGACCCCAGAGAAGGGCAGAACAAAGATGTGCATTGGAAGCTCTTCATGGATGATGGGCAATCTCCAGTCCTTTGCATTAGCTTTGCCCAGGGGTGCTCTCCCCTCTCCCTGCCAGACAGACACATGCACACAGAGGGGCAATCTCTATCTTCCACTATAGTGCTGTATGTGAAAGGGCTTTGTCAGCACCAGCTGACAGCTCAAGATGTCTTTTCCCTGTCACCCCTGTGCTGGGAGTGCTGTTGGGTGGGTGTAATAGCTCCTGGCTGGGGTTATAGGCTCGGGCTGGTGAAACCCATATTCCAGCACAAAATACTCCCATTTCTGTGAATTAGGGGAAACCTGAGTAGCCAGCTCTAGCAATGTGCTTTGTTTAATTCCTAAATCCAGAACATTCCTGGATTGTTTTACCCCTGAGGTTCCCCATCTTCCCACCTCAGCTGCACTTGGACTGGTGCTTAATTCCCTTCTCTCCCAGTTGCTGCCCTCATTCCTCCCGCAGCCTTTGTGGCAGTAATGATGAAGCACTAATTATCCTGCACTAATTATGTTATACGAGTTTCTGTCTGCATCCAGCATTCCTCTTAGCTGTGATGTGCAATTCCTGTGCTGGCCCATGCTCACGGACCGAAGGGAAGGGAGCAGTCAACCACGGTGGATCCTCCGGTGTCTAATAAAGGTTCTGCTCACCCTGCAGCTTTTGGCTCCGAAGCAGCCCTAGCAGATTACTTGGGTTTACAGAAGTGCTTATCTTCATAAAGCTTGCAGGGATGCCCCTGCTCCTGCCTCAGAGCAGGAAGGACTTAAAAGCTATTAGGAAGGTGCAGTTATGTACCCTCAATTGTTTTAGGGAAGGCAGCTAAAATGGGCAGCACTGAAGCAAACATCTCTCCTGCAGAGCTGAGAAAGAGCTATAGTTCCTCCTGGAAAGCTGCCTAACTCCTTGTGTGGTGGTGACAGTTACTTCTAATAGGCAGATCGGAACAGCCCCCGGTGCTCTTAGTGCAGCACAGGCATGCCTGGGCTTCTGTGGCATTGGCAGTGATTGAATGGATTTCCTGCTTGCTGGAGGGTGGATGTTGGAGTGAGGGGGTGAAACTCCAGCACTTCAAAATGCAGGTTTAATTTCCCTGTGCTCTCGAGAGGGTCAGAGACACTGGAAAACCCTGACAGGCGTGCCAAGGCTTAAATAGATGCTTAATATCCTTGGTTCTGCTGCTAATGCATTAAATACATGTGGGCAAGTTATTCTGCTGCTTGGTGCATGAGTTTCCTCCGGTGTATTAAACACAGTTAATGAATCCAGCCTGTCTCACAGACACTGCTGAGAGCTGCAGATGCAGCGTGTGTCATGGCAAGGGCTGGGCCTTATATCAGTGGTGTTAACTGGATCTTGGAACCAGGGGTCAGCTCCCAGCCACCTCTTGGCGTCTCACAAAGTGAAGCATCCATCTCTGGAGCAAGAACTACCCTATTGCATGCCCTGTGCTGTGTAATTACAGAGAAAGGCACTCGAACACAGTAAGGAATGCCCTGCTTTTTACCTGAGCAGGTAAAGTTGGAGGAAGCAATATTCAGGGGGGATATATTAGTGCCTCAGCCAGAAAAATCCCCATTGTAGCTCTGCTGGTCCCTCTGAGCTTGCATGGCTTTGGTGCTGGTCTAGGTTGTGCCTACAAATAAGGCAGGCAGCTTGGAGGGTTGGGTTTGATTTAAGACCATGGGTAATGGGAGTCTTGAGGACTAGGGAAGGATGCTTGGAGTATTGTGGTGTTCCTAAGAAGGATCTGGTGCTGCACCCCCAAATCTCCCATGCGGAATGACCCACAGTGAATGTTTTATAGGATCTGGAAGTGTAAGCAAGGATCAGAACTTGGGCAGGGCCTTTCCTTTTCCTCTCTCCTCCTGTGCATCTCTCAGCGTTGTCCATAAGCGCATCCACGAGCTCCTTGGGGGTGGGAAGGGCATTCTGCTCAGTGCTGGTTCTGCTGGGCCCATTCTGACTTGTCCTCAGCCCTCTGTGAGCCATCGTGGTTCTGGTGCCAGGCACCCTTCCCAAAGTGGGATCAGGGGAATCTTCTCTGCTTGGTGCCAGGAGCAAAACCATGATCCACGTGGCTGCATGCATCGCACCCAAAGGTCCTTCTTTAGAGGGATTCAGTCTCGGATTTGGCACCTTGAGAAGAAAAGTAGGGGAGAAACTGCTGTATGGTCATTAGTGTCATTGACTTTCAAGTCTGAGAAGGGGATTAGACCTTCGGGTGCCTCACATTAATGGGATACAGCCCTAATCTGAGATAAGTGTTGGTTGTCAAGAGGGCTACAAAGATGCTGCAGTATAGGAATACGTGGCTTGTTGGCTGGCGTGAATGGAGAGAGGAGGGAAGAAAGGGCTCTATCAGGTGAAGAGGGTGAGTAACAACTCAAACTTCCCTACTTCTGCTCCATTAGGATGTTGGGTATGTTCAGCTTGGGTGATGTTCAGCTCCAACCTGGCTGCCCAGTGTTTGAAGTGGCAGCTTCCTCTTTGGTCTTGTGCTTTGCTGTCTCACTGGTGTTGCAGGATCTTGACATCATGGAGAAGTGAGTGGTTTTGTCATGCTGAAATACAGCCTGCCCTGCCTGTCCCCAGAGCACATTGCCTGGAAGCTGCTGATGGGAAACCTCCTCAGGATCCCCTTGCTGAATCTTTGAGGACAGTGTCTTATTTTGCATCCCCTTCACAGCCTTGTGATCCCTCGTGAGCTCAGTCACATCCAACACATAGAGCAGCGGGAGAGAAGGAGCTGCAGGACAGAACTGGAACCAGGGAGGAGGAATCAATCCCAGGAAACATTCAGGGAATGCAGGCATTGACTTTAAGGTGTTGCAAGCACAGCCTGGATGTTTGGCTGGGACCCAAAGGCACTGACGGGGTAGAAATGCCCCCTCTCAGCAGGAGCAGGCATCCCGATGGATCCCTTCCATCCCTCTGCACTGCAGTGCTTGCTCTTGCACTGATGCTCTCCAGATCTCTCTCACCCCAGACCCCCTCCATCCTGCCTGCGTCCTGTTTTCTCTTCACTGAGCCTGGGTTGAGTAAATCAAAAGGACCATACCCTGGCCTGGCTTCAGCTTTTCCCCACGCAGCCAGTGCTGGCATGGGGATGCTGGAGTAGTTTAGGTATGAGCTGATGGGTTAAATATGTGTGTTCGTGCTGCTGGCACCTTGCTTTTGGAGTTGAGACACAGCCCATGTTATACTACGACAGCAATCTCTTTCCTTCTCACCTCTTCTTCCTCCAAAAAGCCCCATTTCAGACGCAGGGCAGGCTGCGAGTAGCGTTTCTGCACCTTTCCTGATGTGACAACACTTCCTCCCATGCCCTGTGGCTGCAGATCTCCCCAGGCAGGGCTGTGGCAGAGGTACCTCCACACACTGTGCATTTCCCTTGGTTTCATCAGCCTCAGGGCTGGGCTTTCTCCAGATGTAAGAGAAATCACAGCGTGCACGGTGCGCTCGCACGGTGTCAAGCGGATGGGTCAGCACATCCTACGGTGACGTTAGCTGAGATGCTGCTAACTGAATGTGCCTGTGTTCAGCCCACATGGAGTAACAAGTACTTGGTTTCTCCTTCATCACATCGGTTGGCTCAGAGCTGGCACACTTTGCCTTCACACCAGGGGTGCAGCCCATCAGCGACTGTTTCATGGCTGATGGAGGGTAATTCATCTGCAGTGCAGTTGCAGCTTCCAACACTGGATTGCTTGCAAGTGCATGAATTACTTATCTATTTCCCTGTGTAAATCTCAAGGGCTCTCCTCGTTTCTGTTGTGGTTTAACCCAGCAGACAGCTAAACACCATGCAGCCACTCACTCGCTTGCCCCTGCATCGGATGGGGGAAAGAATTGGAAGGAGAAAGAAACAGAATCTGTGGGTTGAGATAGAGACAGTTTAATAGGACAGAAAAGGGAAGGAAAATAATAATAATAATAGTAAAATAATAGTAATGATGATGATGAAAAGAATTCTAATATCCAGACCTAGTGGTGCACAATGCAATTGCTCCTTGCTGACAGGATGGTATGAGAAGCCGAAAAGGCCTTGACTCTGTGTAAGCACTGCTCAGCAACACCTAAAACATCCGTGTGTGGCCAACACTATTCTCACAGCAAATCCAAACCACAATTAGTAGGAGTAAAATCAATCCCAGCTGACATCAGGACAAGTCTGTAGAAGCTCTAATTCCTGGGTGACTTGGAAGTGAATGGAATGAAGAATTTCTCTGATGGTCTTCTGGAATTACCAGTGATCCCCTTCCCAGAGCAGCCCTGGGTTTTGCTATCTTCACCCTCAGGTGTAAGGACCCTTGTTCCAGCCCCCTGGAAGGATCCCCCACTGCCCATCTGCTCTCCTGGCACAGCAGAAGGTTCAGCTTTGGATTCTGATGTGGTTTTGCCTTCCATGGGGAAGTGGAAGCACCCAAGGTGGCTGCTGTGCTTCGTGGTGTGATGGTGAAGCACAAGCTCTTCAGTATCAGTGATGTGCAGGGTCAGAGGCTGGGTTAGTGGGTGCCCAGCATCATGTTGGCTTCTTGGCTGCTCAGCTGGAGGAGGGAAGGGAGTCCAGTGCCTCTGTGATTTGGGGGAGCAGTTCTCGAGTTCCTTTACGTTATCTGGTCCTCAAAACCCCTCCTTGAATGCAGCTGGAGAGGGAGCAGCGCTGCTACTGGATCTGAAAAGGATCATACGAGCAGAAATGAAGGAAAGGGATGAGATAGGGAAAGAGGAGGTAAACACCTGAGAAAGAAACTGAATCAGGAAAGAGAAAACTCATAAAGAGGAGTCACAGCATGTGATTTGAAACCAAAGGGAGGATTTCCACTGTGTTCAGTGGGTTTGAATTGGGCCATAGCGAGAACAACCCATTGCATCATTTGACATTGCAAAATTAGGGGCAGCAGAGGGGAAAACACAGTCTTTGAAGGAGACAGAGGGGAAACCTCTGCGGTTTGTGGAGCTTTTTAAGGGTCTTGAAGAGCGGGTCTCTTGGTCAGGCTGTCAGTGCAGCATCAAGCCCTGCATCCTTGCCCTGGGGGTTCTTCAGCAAGCTCAGCACGTGTGTGGTTGGGAACCCATTTCAAACTGCAGCAGGTAGGAGAGGAGGGAGGTGGGGGTGGGTCCCTGTTGTGATGACAGATCTCTTCAGCTCTGGTCATTGTCATGGAATTTAGCAAGGCTGAAAGGAAGGACCTCTCTTTGGGAAGCTGCTGTGGGCACAGTAGAGAGAATCCACTTGCATCCCAGCTGGAGAGCATTAGGTTCCACCTAGACAACGGATGGCATTTAGGCACTTAAAATCATACAATCGTTAGGGTTGGAAAGGACCTTAAGATCATCCAGTTCCAACCCCCTTGCCGTGGACTGGGACACCTCACACTAAACCATGCCACCCAAGGTTGACCACCTTAATCTCTAAGTGAGTTCCTAAGAAGCTGGCCAGGTTTGATGTAATCTGGGGGGACCTTGGAGATGGTTGTCTGAATGCGTCATGTATTGACTGCAGTGATGCACATGAGCCTGCATCTGTCCCAGACACATACACCACCTGAGATGAAGTCTGTGGGTGATTTCTCAGTGCCAGCCTGTTGAATATCAAGCGTTCCCGCTCTGCTCATGTAGATCCAGGCTGCTTTCTCTTCTACTGACCCCCTCATCAGCTTTCATGCTCATCTGTTCCTTCCTAATTCCTGCCATCAGTTAATTGCATGGCCCTGGCTGCCCACATATCCCAAACTAACTTGCAGTACAGCTGTCAGTACTGGGAAACGCTGACAAAAGAAGTAGGTTAGGAACCTGAAGAGGATGTTTGATGCACAAATCCTCTTGATTTCCAAAGGAAGGTTGGTGCCAAAAGTCTCTTTCAGCCTTTCCTCCTCATTCCCACATCTTTCATTAAGCCCTTGGATGCCCAGGACTTCATTCTGTTCATTCCAGGGCTACAGCTCTTTCTTGACCTTTCCATGCCTCAGTTTCCCTATCTGGAGAGCACTAGGAGTGCTCTTGCTTCCTTTGATCTGTACAGCTGCAGCTTCACATACAGCATGGAGGTTTATGCTCCGGTGAGCAGCGCTTCTCTGGCTGGACACCACATTACCTGGAAGATTTAAGATTCCATGGTCAGCTGCTCACAGGAAGCTCTTTATGGAAGCATCACGGGATCAGAGCAGTGAGCTGACAACAGGGTCTACCAACATGCCCCAAGCAAGACATGACTCAAGACCATCATCCAGTTAGGAAGAGATGGGGCTGCATGCAACTGCATAGATCTGAAATCCACCTTGGAGATGAGTAAAACTATTGGGTAGCTCTGGGCTCCTTAAATGTAGGTGCTGGAGCAGTGCCTGGGTGGGAGTTTCAGCTGGGGTTCATTAGAGCAATTAATCCCTGTTATTTATCCAGGAGGGGTCAGTATGTCTTTGCATTGGCTGTTTTGGTGGTGGTGTGCTGTTGAGCTTGTTTCTTTGTTTTCCTCTCTAGTGCCCCAGCCCTGCCTGTTAAGATGCCCAAACCCAGCAAGGTGAACCAGGCCCTGGCAGGTAAGGATCCAACTCTGCTTTACTTGCTTTGTCCGTAGGGTTGTATGAGCAGCCAAGTGGTTGAGCTTTCCGTGGCACTTCCTTCTCCTTTGTTAGTTTTTAGGCAGAGCCTGCAATGCTGTTGGCATTTAAGGTTTTATGCCCAAAGACAATAGCAAATGTGGGGGAGAGTGGGATGGTCAAGCCTTAGGAATTGCTTTTCTCATCAGAGCTGGTCCTGAGGCTCCCAAACTGAGAGGGTTTATTTGAGGGCTGGATACTCATCTTCTGCCATGGATGAGCAGGTAGCAAAGGGGGGAGCACATGAATCAAGCTCAGTCCTACCTGTTACTTGCTCCTGCTTTTTAAAGCCAAAGGGAGGAGGAGCAAGGTGGTGTGTGGTTTTAAATATCACCCTTACAAAAGCTCAGGTGGTTTTCAGGCTAAAAAAATGATTGTGATGTCTTGTTTTGGGGAGAAAGGGGGGGCTGCATGTTGAATCTGACATTGCCTCCTGTGGCAGCAGAATACAGGTTTGCTTGTTATCATCCAAGCCTGTGAATACAATACTAAATATACACAGGATTGTGCCTGGGGGGGGGGATGAAAGTGCCACTTTTCAATGCTTCTTTCAGAGTAGATTTTCCTGTTAAACATGAAATGGTGTTGCCTTGCAAATGAGAACTCTTGCAGCTTGCAGTGGAAGCCTTTCCATGCCAAAAGCTGTCAGTGGATCTAATCTGTTTTGACTTAGCAGCACCAGGGCCCTGGTGTGGTGGTGCCTGGGGGTAGGGGTGTTCTGCTGAAAGCAGATGTCTTCTCCATACTGCCATTGACTGCGCACTTGAAGTCATAGCGTAACGTGGTAACCTGGGGGTTGAGGAGTGGGAAAGACCTGATGTATGGTGTTTCTCTTATCACTTTCAGTCACTATTGTTGATCTGTTAACCCTCTCCTTGCTCTGGCTCTTGTCCATGCATGGTCTGTTGATGTTATTAGCTCCTTGGACACTGAACTTTGCTCCTGGCAAGTGGAAGTAGTTGCATTCTTACTGCGGTTACTGCCTTATACCAGGCAATGTGATGGTGTTTGGTCTGATCTCAAGTGTCAGGCTTTACCCTGCCTCGAAATGATACCCAGGACTGATGTTTCCAATCACCTAATGAAAACTGTGCCTTGCATGTCTCTATAGCCAAATGGGCACTGCATAAAGACTAACACTGGGTGGCATCTGGCAGCATGCAGCCCATCTGTCTCCCTGTTAGTAAATTAGCCTGTGTGGAAATGATGTGTAAAGTTGAGGTGGATGTCCTGAGCAGGACTCTCCTTGCTTATAAAGGCTCTGAATTTCATCCCTTGGCTGCTAGCACTGGCTGTGTAATTAGGTGCTTAATCACATGAAGGTACCTGCAGCACAGAGCTGAGGAGCCCTGGTGAATCCAGGCTGTGTTCATGTTGTTAACTGTGATCTCATTCTGCACATACAAGTCATCAAGTGTTAATTTGGAAGAGGTGAATGCACATGGTCGATGTTTAGGTAGAAAAGGCTGCAAGAAAGCCCAAAATAAGTCATTTGCCACCATTTAATGAAGTTAAATGAGAAGGTGAAGCTTCTAATGGATATCTGTGTTGTTGGAGGCTGGGGGTGCAAAAGAGGGGATCATTATTCATTGTAGTCATCTGTAGCTCTCTACAGGGCAGCCAGTGAGAGGCACAGGGGTACAGGGGGAGTGCAAAGTACATGGGCTGAGCATGGTCAGAACAACTCCTTGGAGCCAGCATCTCCTTCAGATCCAGGTTTCCATAGGACACAGTCCAAGTGTGACAGACCTCAGAGGTGCAAGCTTTGGATTAGAGTCTGTCCTTGCAACTGCATAGAAACAGAGGAAAGATCTGGACAAGTTGGTGAGGAAAAAGGGGAAATAAATCTCTGGGGATGTTTCTGATTAAAAGCAAGCAGAGGAGTTCTGGTAAGAGAGCAAAATTGTATTGAGACATTAACTGGCTGGGTCTTCAAGGCTCCCTTCTTTCCCTATTTCCACTCTCTGCTTCCAGAACCTCTTCTGGGAAGTGGTGTTTAAGATGCTGCAGATAATGTGAGAGTTCCTTACTGCTCTAACACACAGGCTCCCTGCTTTGGTTCCTCTGCTCCGTGCTGCATGACTGCTTCGTTCAACATTGGGGTGGGAAGGCTGGGGACCCAAGGGCTCTGTGATGGTATGGAGGGAAGAGGGCAGTCTCAGATGTGAGCTGAAGAACCCTTGGTCTCCATCCTGAGATGCCCCTCAGCAGCTTTGCCTCTGATTTGAAGCAGGCTAGCTAAACCCCTTGGATCTTATGGGTGATGTTGAGAAATGCTGCACGTGCATCTCTTGGATGCAGAGGGATCTTCCAGTGGATAAACAGGAAACAAGGGATCCTGTGGCTCCAAATGAGAAGCTGGGTTTTGTTTGTGTGATGACTGCCTGGGGATCTAACACTGATACTTCTAACAGCACCATGATTTCTTTTTCCTTGCTTTCTGCTGGTTTCATACTCCAAGGTGCATGTGGAAACTTGCCCTTCAAGCTTTGTTTTTCCTCCCCTGACTATTTGCTTAGTATGGTGAAATAGCAGAATAGAGGTGTAAGCAAACTGCTGAACCACGGTGGTGGTAGCGAAGGATCAGCTGGACTAGAATCCCTTGGGAATAATGGAATTCAGGTGGTGTGTGTTGGGCTGGGGCTGGATGAGGCAGGCATGTGAAGGCCCTTTTAATACTGGTTTTAAGTGAAGGCTGGAAATGAGCTTTTTGGTTAAATGAAGCCAGGTGTTTCTCATCTGCATCTTTCCCGGAGCTGGGGTGTTTGGGAACATCCTAGCCATAATAGTTTTGCTAGTAGATAAAATTGCACTGATTAGCAGTGCTTTTCTGAGACCTCATGTTATTTGAAGGTAAACTCTTCCCTTTCCCCTTTACCTGCTTAATTCAGGACTGGAACCAAAGGCATACCAGCATGAGGTGTGTGACCAGAGCTATTTACACTGGGTATGTGAGCAAGTGTGTGGTTAATGCTCATCACGTTATGTAAGGGTGTGTTTTCCTACACTCAGCTTCTGCACAGGATATTACAAAAGGTCCTTATTTACACAGCAGGCTGAGAAAAGCTGGTGGATGTTGTCATAGCTTCAGCAAAACTCATTGTACCCCAAGGAGTCAATGATGTGCTTCTGGCCAAATAGGTGCTTTGAGGCAGAACTTGGAGTGTTCATAAGATCAGATCAGGAGCCAAAGGGTGTTTTGCAAGGCTTTCTGTCTCTTCCCTCATGCAGTCCTTGCAGGCATGAAACCCAGTGGAAGGTGGGAACATATTAAATAGTGCTTTCTCAAGCTCCTGGGGTCAATAGTGAGCAGCAGGAACACATGGATGTCCCGAATAGTCTTGGTTTTGGCAGGCTTATCTTGTTGCAGTTTGGCCTTTGCATATTCAGGTGAGAATCTGTCCAGGTCTAGAGCCACATTTGTTCCTGACATCACTCCATGGATGCCTACAACAAGTTGTGAATTGAAATGGTTGTGTCCACAGGTCAGAATCGGAGACTCCATCTGCAGAGATAATGTGTCCATGTATTGGTTTGGCACTAAGTATGAACACACATACCCTTACTGAGGACTCTTGTCACTGGAGGGTTGGTAGATGCTGAGATTTCCAGTGTTGTATTAGAAGTTCGAAGGAGACATTGCTGCTGGGTTGTGAGATGAGCCAGAAGAGCAGTGTAACACTGGAACATCCCCTTTGTGAATGTTCTCTTGATTGGAATCTACACAAGATGATTCATTGTGCTTCTCCAAAGGCAGTGGAAGGGAGAAGTGGAAAATTACCTTTTCTTGGCCAGTTTGTCCATGGGAGAACACTGGGTTCTGGTAGTTCTCCTGGTCACATGTTTGCCTTGTGCTGTCTGTGGAGTTGTAGATGCATTTGCAGCTCATAAAGTGAAAGTTGCTGAACTAAATCCCTACTTTCCTTGTGATGATTCACGATGCTGGCAGGCAGGTTTGGACATGTTAGTCCAGATAGAGAGGGGCTGTGTTAGAGTGCCTGCACTCAGCTGAGGTTCTGTGGCTCGTGCTCTTCACTTGGTTTTTGAAGGCAGTGCTTTCTCCACCAGCATTAAGAGCCTGAAGTCAGACAGCCTCTGCTTCTGTCAGGTTTCTTCTGTGAAATGGGCTCTGCATGCTAATGTTAGCCTGATAGTATTGATCTCTTGAGAAGGAAGCATCAGTTTTGCATTTGCCTATCAGTCAGCTGTGTGTAGGTGGGCTTGCTTTTCAAATGTCAGTGTCTGCAGTCAGTGCTGTCACACTGCTTAGGAGCAGGGGTTTGGAGATAACTTCATGGTCTCCTTTTCTGCACCACTTTTGGGGACCTGCATTTTGCAGCTTGGTGGGATCAAGCTCTTTGGGATGTCCAAGTTGGACACAGAGGTTTGGAGCATCCTGCTCTAGTGGAAGGTGTCCAGATGAGCTTAATGTTCCTTCCAACCCAAACCATTCTATGATCTCCTCCAGCATCTTGATAAGCAAGACTATTGTTGCTCCAGGTTCTCTAATCAGTGTGAATAGGTACTGCATGCTTCTGTCCTTTAACCTGCTGAAAGGGGAAAGGCCCTGCCCCGTGTATGTGTGGTGGCAGCTTTGGTGCTGTTGCTGGGTTTCAGTTGTACTCATTCAAAAACCAAGTGGCTTTAGTTATGGGAACGCTTCAGCTCTGAAGGCTTGCGGGTGTAAATGAGGGACTGCTGGCTGAGGCCCAGGCTGAGAGCACAGAACAGCCTTGTGGTCTTTAGTTTGAGACTTAAAGGAAGTTATTTGGGTTGGGAAAGTTCTGGATCTGGTGCTTGGCTGGAGGCCTGCTGGCTTGTACTAATGACAGGGTCTCTCCTCTGCTGTACCTGCTGGGAACAGCCCCGTGCTCTCAGTAGGGTGAGGGGTACTAACCCAGTGTTTGCATGGACTGGATGATCTCCACAGATCCCTTCTAATCCCAACATTCTGTGAACAGGTTCTGGAATATTTATTGTACTTGGACCTTACATGAAGGTACAAAATGTTATCGATGCTGTGCAGGGCTGGTTCTGCTTGCAGGGCATTGCCACAGGCATTGCTCAGGGGGTTTCTAGTCACCAGGCACAGGTTCTTATGGTTGCATAGCTGAAGCAGAAAATAGCCTTACCACTTGCACACCAAGCTGCTGCTTCCTGTCACAGCTTGGGTTTCAGTTGTGTGTGTGGGCAAGGTACCTCATTTTTGTCTTCAACAAATGTGCTTTTAGATCCTTCCTTTCCCAGCGTGACTGGAAAATGAAAACCTTTATAAACCTCAGCTTTGGCTGTGAATTCCTGTGCAGGAGTTGCCATAGCATTAGGATGTGCTTCTTTGCGTGCTCTGCTCTTAGGGAAACACTGGCTTTTAGGCTGTGTGCTCTTCTGTAGCCATAAGTGTTTTGGTTTAGTTCTAATGATGCTGTTGCAGGTGGGAATTGGCTTCTTGGGAAAGCAGAGGCAGGTGTGTTACTGAGTGGAAGCTGAAGAGCAGTATGCTAGCTTAGACTTGCAGCCAGCCACTATTTCACAGGCAAGCATCATTAGATCAGCATGATGAGTCCTGTAGCTCTCTTTGTGTCAATTTTACCTGCAGGGAATGGCTGTCCTTTTTAATGATTCATTAGCTTTAACAACCTGCATCCCATGAATACAAGCTGCCTGGGATGGATGGGCCATGTGAGAGTTGCATCGCAGCTGGGATGCTAGGGAAAACTGATGTGCCAAAGAGGAGATGGTGTGGGGTGAGTTGGAGGCTGCTTTGGCAGGGGGTTGAGTGAGGCAGCCCCACATTGCTGGTGTTTGAAGGCAATTGAGGGGATCAGCCAGTGTGATGATGTTGAAACCTGTAGTTTCAGGGAGGAGTGAGCAGAACCATTAGGAGTTATGGGTGATGCCGCCAGGGTGAGGGCTGCTTCCAGTGCTCCAGTGAGCAGGACTTTGCACCACAGCGCACTCAATACCCAAAGAACCCTAAAGCCAAGGCACAGAGGAAGGTCCTGTTTACACACCAGCACAGAGGCTCACTGGTGAGACCGGTGCCTGTATCTCCCTACATCAACTTGCTGCTGGGCTCCTCCCTCTGAAAGCCTCTGCATCCTGTCCCTGTGCTGATCCCAACCCCGTTGCCTCTCAGGTGTTTGATGTCCTCTGAATCAAGGGCTTGGGTTTTGGTTTTGTTTTATCTTTTGATTTCCTTTTGCAGGGTTAAAGGTGATGTTAATGAACGTGTTTCCCCGTTGTTCCCTTCCCGCATGTCGCTCTCGTACCCACTGTAGGCATGACGGCTATTCTGATGTCAGCCGCTGGACTCCCCGTGCACCTCACCTGTGTGCCGCAAGCTGCCAGCACCCATAAAGCCACTAAAAAACACAGCTCAGTTAAGGAGGGGAGGAAAGTGTCCAAGAAAGGTAGTTCCTGCTCAAAATCTGATATTTGCTTCCATCTCCTTCTCTTTATTATCTCTCTGCACTCGGTCTGCCTCCCTCCTTTCCTCTTGTCTCTTCCTTCCCAACCCTCGTGGCTCTTCTGATGTGACTGATGGTGTTTGTCAAGGGGAGAGGTAGGACACTTCTCTGGCCTGCGTGGTGTCTGACAGGTTGTAAAAGGTGATGATGAAGTAAACCCAGTCCTGTGGTAGCTCTGCTTTGTTTCCGTCAGTTGTTAAAGCTGGAGCAGCACACTTGCTCTCTGTGCACGTTGGTCTCCTGCAGTCTCCCCCATTGTCCTGCTACACTTCTTGGGGAGCTCTGGGCATCCACGCACCAGGACCTCTTCTGACTCACTGGGGGGGACAATTCTGGGAGCTGAAGGAGCATCAAGGAGAGCATTTAATCTATACCTGCTCCTGAAAGGCTTGCTTGTGAGCCACGCTTGTCACTGAGTCATGGGGTGAGAGGGATCTTCCAGACAAGCAGGACTGAGTCATACAGGGCTTGCACGGTTGGATTGTAGAGGATTTGTTCTCTCCATCTCTGTCTGGAGTGGAAGGGAGGGGAGCACTCCCAGGTGGATGGGCTAGGTTACCCCAGCTCTCCTGCTGACCTGAGCCACCTTTAGGGTAGGGACTTCATTTCTCTTCTTCACATCTCGCTGGCATCCTGCATCCTTGCCCTTGCAGAGTCTGTGAGAGCCCAGTTTGGAGTCTGGCTCTCATCTGTGTGCAGCATCCCTGGGACTCTGCAGGGGTAGGTGTGGATCCAGCCTGGTGTAGCTATAGAAGCTGTTTGCCAACTCTAGCTTAGGTGTCCTTCCTAAGGTGCTTCCCTTTCAGATAAGTAAAGGGGGGATTAGAGGATGGGGGTGTTCAGCATGGAGATGCTTGTGTTGAAGAGAGGGAAGAGGCTCCCTGCCTGCCTGGGGTGTTTGTTGGTGGCAGCATCTCTCTCTTTGGAGTGCATGAGGTAGGTCCAAACCCATCTGAAAGAAGCAGACAGGGTGGTAGCAGGAGAATAGAAGTGAAATGTGGAGGGAGGAAATGCATTATGGAGGGAGCTGGGAGGAGGAGATGCGAACGCAAGAGCAAGTGTGGAGTAGGATGTGTGAGAGAGGGGGAGGAGAAAGCAGGGGGTGGCTGGAGAAGCAGTGAAGAACAGGAGGAGCAAATGAAATGGGAGGTGAAGAAGAGTGGAGGTGGGTGGCAGAGGGTGAGGATCTCACTCCAGAGCCAGCTGGCAAGGCCCTGGGGTAATGCAGCTCCTGGTGCTTCATTCCCAGCATGGGCAGAATCCGTGCAGCCCTCTGCAGTAGGGATGAGGTGGGATATGCTGGAAACAGGGCCAAAATGGAGCTGTGGAGAGGCCAGACCCTACCACAGAGGCATTGTCTTGTCCCTGTCACTGGAGGAGCACAAAAAGGAGATGTTGGTACCGTGCTGCTGGTTAATTGCCTCAAACTAGCTGTGTGTAGGACAAGGTGTGCCCACAGACACACAGCCCTGCATCCCCTCATCCTGGGGTCTGTTGGTACAGGGCTCTGCACTGCTCACAGCATCCAGCCCCTTCTTGGTGTGGAGGAGATGCGAGTGCAAGCAACCAGGATGCTTGCAGGAGCGTGATGCTAATGGGAGGATGTCTTGCAGCTTCTGAGTGAGATGGGGAGAGCAGCTACGCAGAGCATGGAACTGGGAGGATGGGATGTGGTGGGTGAGAGCAGCACACACCACGTTAGGTACCCATGTGGGAAGCAGAGGGGTGGCTGTGGCTGTGCTGGGTGTTACACAGCCCATCAGCAACACCTTTACCTCCATGAGATAGGAGGTCC
>JBCJKH010045006.1:0-20242 GCA_039877255.1 Loriculus beryllinus
CATAGAATAGTTAGGGTTGGAAAGGACCTCAAGATCATCCAGTTCCAACCCCCCTCCCATGGTCAGGGACAAGTTTTGATAGGGAAGCTTTCCAAGTGCAGTGTGGTCAGTTGTTAAAAATAAATTTAAAAAGAAATTCAGGACTGGGCACATCCATGAAGGTTCTGACCTGGCTCCCCCTTTATTTTCCATCCAGAACAGATCAAAGCCTCCTGCTTCGTCTCTGCATTCACAGGTGTTTCCATCTTTTATCATTACCACAGCCAAATACCTCCCTCCTAAATACCTCCCTCCTATCCCATTACTCATTCCTTCTGTTGGTAGTCAACAGCATGCTGAGGAGTTACACCACAAGCAAGAGAAAAAATGTAGGTGAGATTCTGTCTCTTTCATTTCCACTTACTCATCTGCAAATATAATGTGCTGTTTGCTGCCAAGGTACACTTTGCTAAATTTTTATTTTTAGATAATCAGTCAGGTTTTTTCAGCAGTTGAAAAAGCATAAAGTTGATACATTTTTTCTATGACCCTGAAGTTGCAGACATACCCAAGTTGCATGTAGCACAAACCAAGGAACCAAAGTGAAGTAGGAAAAGACATACCTGAAGTGTTTTCAGACCTAAATCCCTGCTTTCCATTAACAGTTTCTCCTGGTTAGTTGAATTGCTTATCATTACTGTTGTGACAATGTTTTACTACAACTTGGTGTGAGAAATGAAGTGCTATGTGATTTCTATATGTTTGGATATTTGTGTATTTGTTATGTGTGTTAGAATACATAATACGCTGGTGTTGGTAGTTGAAATTAGCAGAAGAATATTTTGAATCATGAGATTCTTTACTAAAAATATGGCATAACCTTAAAGCAGATATAATTTATGGCAAGAACATAGAGATTAGAGGATTAACATAAACTAACCCCTTTCATATAAGAAGGTTAACTAGCAGATAAAGAAACTGAAAATATATGCAACAGTGATATAAAAATCACAAAAATATAAAAATTCGAATTTATCCATTTAAATAATAGGTTTTCAGATGCACAAACATATAGAAGCTTTTATTGGATTTGCATAGCAAGGTTTTGGAGCAGTCTGTGCCTGAAGGACTGCAGCCCTCAGAAGGGACCCAAACTAGAGCAGTTGGTGAAGAACAGTCTCCCGTAGGAGGGTCCCCACACTGGAGCAGGGGAAGAGTGTGATGACCTGACTACACCTCCATTCCCTGTCCCCCTGCACTGTAAGTGGGAGGAGGCAGAGAAAATCGTGAGTGATGCTGAGCCCGGGAGGGAGGGGTGACAGGAAGGTGTTTTAATGTCGGTATTTCTCATTAATCTACTGTGAGTTGGATGGTAATAAATTAAACTAATTTTCCCAAGCTGTGTTCGTTTTGCCCATGATGGAAATTGGTGAATGATCTCTCCGTGTCCTTATCTTGACCCATGAGCCTTTTGTTGTTTTCTCTCCCTTGTCCAGCTGAGAAAGGGAGTGCTAAAGCAGTTTTGGTGGGCACCTGGTATCCATCCAGGACCAAGAACCATAAATTTTATGCAATACCGTCAGAGAGTGGTGGCTCTCATGTTTACCAGCTAATAGGGCTCTCAGCAGAAAATTCAGCAGTAGACTTCTGCGTATATTTGTATATGTGCATGTATGTGCAGATAATTTAATGGAGGTCTAAGGGAATGCTTTCTTACAAAACCAATATAGTTTATTAGTAAGGCAATAGTAACAAGACAGAAATTTAGTTGTGATATGAAAAAGAAAAGTAAAAATTTGTTAATCTATTAAGCACATTGTATTTTTTTTTCTCTGGCAAACTTTTCATGCTTGGCATCAGTTGCCATTTGCCACTCTTCATGAGCTTAGAGATGGTCAGTGAAATCCCCAAAGAGGGTACACAGGAATGTCTGATGACTGCAATGTTTCAGGGTTTGAGTGCGCTAGTAAGAAGACAATTTGGGTTTGGTTTTTTTTTCTGTAAGAGATTGTTAAGTGTTGTAACTCGTGACATACCACAACAAATTTGTATGAAGTTTGTTGTTACTTCTGTTGTGTTACACCACCTATGAAGATCAGGACAGACATACAAAGACTTTAGTGATGTTTGTAATGCCCAGAAGGGATGAAGCTCACTTTTTTCAGTGTAAGAGCTGTCTCTGACTTCAGGGATCTACCTGTTCATTTAAATATACATAAATCTGTATTGAAAAAAAAACCCACAACATAATCTGTATTGAAACATAGGCTCTTTTTTTCTCCCCACTTTCGTTAGTTATGCAGGATCTGAAAGGGTTAAAAGCTATCAGAGCTCCCTCCAGGCAACAGGGAAACCATTCAGCTAAGGAAAAGGAGGAACAATACTGCTTTGAGCTTTTCAAATTGCCTGCAAATGCATTTTGCTGAATTTCAATACCCAAAGGATAGGTAGACAAGAGAGGGTGGTCTGGCAGGAGCAGACTTACCCAGGTGACCCAGCAGAACATGATGATATTCTGCTGATCATATTCCTGGAAGAAGCTTAGGTATTAGTCCTTGTAGGTCTCAGACTAGTGGAAGCACTATTTTTGAAAGGGCAGATAAACAACTGGTCTGTCAGCTTGATGTGAGGGGGTTTTTTGGTGTTTATCGTGTGTGAAGCTTCTCTGCCAGGCATTTTAAATGCTAAAATAAACTGTGAGGATGTGGGCTACTGGTGAAGGAACAAATAATGAGATGTGCATGAGAAAGGAGACCTGTCACTTGTCACACAAAGCACAAGTAGTCAGAGTGCAAAAATGAGTTTGTAGTCTGCTATTTTGAAATGTTCTCCTCTTTCTGGTGGATTTTTCTAAGCATGAGGATATTGTTTAAAAAATTAATTCTGACAGAACTGTACATACTTTAAGTTGCTCCACTGTAGGTATATTTTTCAAAGCTTTTCCTTAAACATTTTTATTCATATGTTGTAAATATGAGAATTTCTTAGAAAATGAATATAAATGATGGGATATTTTTAACAATATTCTACTGCTTTCCAGAAATTACAAACATGAAATCAGAAGCAAAACCCCTTATGTTCTCTTTAACCCCTTTATTACTGGCTCATTCAAGCATTTAGGCTATTCTTTTAAGTTCTTTAGAGAAAAGATGCTACTGAATACAAGTAAATTAAATAAACAGTGCACCCTGTGAGACAGCTTTGCATTCTGTTTAACCTAAAAAATAAATTGCTAGAAATATTTTATGCTATTTCCTGCCTATATTATGCAACTGCATCACAGATCTAGTCTTCATTATTGGCATAAACATTCTTTTTTAAGGTATTCAAACTTTAAAGTCAAAAAAGTTTGCAAAAAATTATGTTTATGTAGAAAGAAGAAGTGTCATAAGTGTCTTCTTTTATTCTTTAGTACTACAATGCTAGAGATGAGTGCTCGATTGCTACAGTTTAGGCCTACCATGCATTTAGACTAATTAGCAAATGAGGTCAGCAATTAGATGGCTGAAGGGGATAAGTGCATAAACCCAACTGTGCCATAAGGGCTATAAGGAAAAAAGCACAAGCTATAATCTTTGCATTAGCCTTAAACCACAGTAATGCAATGCCAGCAAGAAGACTGCCACAAAACTTGCTTACAGAGGACAGAAAAGCCATCTGATCAATGGCTTTGATCACTGCAGTGGCTGGTCAGCAGGCTAATGAGGTGAGAAATTGCATATTCATTGCACATGTCCCACACATCTGCTAAACTGACCTCCTCTCTGGCAGATGGAATTGGCTGGGCAATTGGTAGTGGTCTGGTCTCTCTTGAACTTGGAGTCACCACAGGATGCCTATGTGGCAGTAACAGAACCTGCACTAATAAACAGCACATCTTAGCTCATGAATGTTTTTTAATCCTCATTTTGTTTTTTAATCCTTATTTTGCATGAGAGTGTACAACTTCTGTCTCCTCCATTACCTTCAAGCTAAGCAGAATAGATGATCTAAAAACCATCATCCATGAGCACTCATCTTCAGATAGTCCTGGAAATATTTCAGAGTGATGTTAATCCAGTTCCTCAACAAGAATCACAAAGGGAGGAACATAATATGAAGGGATAAAAGAGAAGCTGTCTTTAATGAGCACACATGGCTCACTGTCATAATAAATTACCCTGTGATGCTGATGATTAATTGTGCTGCCACTTGTTGTATGGCAGCACAGTAATGCAAGCCAAATAAGCACAATGCAAGACTGTCTGCAGTATTAGAAAGCTTTTTAAATTTAATGTTTATCACTGTCTGACAGCTGTGGCAATCCTTCGACATATATGTGATCTTGCCTGTGGTGTCCTGAATTAAAATGGATTGTATGGAGCCCTGGTTCAGTGCAGGGCCAATGAACCTGCGCAAGCTGATGAGCCAGAAGGTGCTACAAATTAAAATGAATTCGTGCCAATCTCTCCTGAGCTAGCTGTGATATTATTAAGTTCCACGATGCGTCTTTTTAAGATATTCTGCTAGCATGCTTTTCCATGCTGTTATCTTCTGAGTATATTTTCCTCTGAGATATTTTTTTCTTTCTCATACCTGGTATTTATACTATACAATTATTTCCAGATTACTAATATAAAATTGTTTTTAAAACCAAGTTACAATAACACTATAGAAATCCCAGTCCGAACAGGATAAAAATTCTTTGTTTAAATCAAAATATTAGTTATGGGTGAAGATTTCAGCAGGCATTCTGCTTCCTGGGGTTGTGGTGTGATCAATTTGCCTCAGAATAAGATGTTAAGATACATATTAAGAAAAGCATATAATCTGCACAAAAACAGTTTCTGAAATACCACATCATGATGCTTATTAATAGTTCATTTTCTGGTGCTTTTTATAATGTTGACTTTCATTATATTTCAAGGGAAAGAGATATTACTCAATGTTTTCAATGATAGAAACGTGGAAGTAAATTTAAAAAATAAGTTCCATTATGGCAAATTATATTTCTGGAATGTTACTAGGAATTCAGATAGCTTTTGAAGATTTGGCCTTTGATACTTACTCAGCTTGGCTCTCCCTAGGGTCCTACTATGGGAAGAACAATTCAGCCAAATTGAATGCTTTTGAGAAATCCTCTTTCTAATACTAAGGGAGGCTATAGGCTCAGACACAAATGTCTTTGGTTTCCAGCTCCAAATTGAATGCACAAGCAATAGAAGCTAGCATCACTAAATATTTTCCTCTCATTACAAGAGCAGGTCAATAGTGATATTTCTCAGCGCTTTATTCACTGTGCAGCTAAGCTGTCAGTCATTCCATCTGATTTTACACATTGTGTATGCAGAGCTAGAAGGGTCAGCTGAAGAATATGGTGTTTGCATTGAAAAAATCACTTTGTAAACTGCAAACAACTGGGACAAAGTAGTTTGCAGAGTTATGCAGTAGAGATAACTAGGACTGTGTTACATGGACCAGAGTCTATCTGAAAGAGATTTAACATACAATTCTTCTGTCAGTAAAAATGATACAAAGGACTGTGGTTTTCTGCTCAGGTAAGTTATCCCCAAAATACATAGAGAGGGGTTTAGAAGAATTATTACTGCTCAGAAGTTTCTCCAAGAAAGAAAGAGATGAGTTTGCAGAAGAAACATTGAAGATTTGCTTCTGGAAGGAAATGCTTTAATTAGCTCATTAATGGAGGGTATAAAAGCAACAGACTGAAAACAACAAAGAGAAAGTTCAGGATAAATAGCTGTAAAAATAGCGATTTTAGTCCTTTTCTGTATTATTTTTTTTTTTTAGTTAATTGGAGGAATCACTAGTAAAGTGCAGTAGGTAAACGTTCAGCACAGACAGGATTTGTCAATTATCTGACACATCACTTAGATTCTTTAGTACTTGAAACAGAAAATTCTGCTGTCTGAAAACTTTAATTTTACTCCTTTTTATGATTTTTTCATAATGAATTCCTGAGCAATTTGGTGAGTAGATGTACGGTTTGCATGCAACAGGTTTGGACTAGATGACCTTTGAAGGTCCCTTCCAACCCAAAGTGTTCTATGATTCTATGATATTTATGAGATGTGGAAATGAACCAGGGCTGCCACAGTCTATACTGTTTTTTCTGCAGTTCTGAGCTGTCAGATAAAACTTATGAACTCTGGATACATGATAAATTGGGTGAGTTAGAAAGGAATCCACTGATGCCAGTGTTCCATTAACAAGTGAAATAATGAAATACATGTTTAGCAAATCAAAGTCCATTTTTGGGCTTAGGCACCTTGTTGACTGTAGCCCCCTCTATATTACTCCAAAGACAAGAAAGCCACAGCTTGATGTTATGAAAATAGCAGCCACCATTTACTTAAAGAAAATAGGAGAGAGGTAATTTTATAATGCACAATGGAGAAGCAAACGTCTTCATAAAGAAAATCAGCAGCTGGGGCACAAATTTCAACCCAGAACCTTTAAATCCAGAATCTGTTGTTTCAGCAACCTGGTCTAGTGAAAGGTGTCTCTGCCTACGGCAGGGGGTTGGAAGTAAATGGTCTTTGAGGTCCCTTCCAACTCAAACCATTCTCTGCTTCCGTGAACCAGGATATCCAGGTTGAATTGCCAAGAGGGTTTAAGTGCACACCTGTCTGCTTGTAAAGTAGTCTTATGCCATGGCCGAAGGCTGCGCTGAGGCTCAAGAGTCTTTCCTCACTTGTTGAAACCTTATGCCACAAAAAAAATCAGGTTCCTTGGGGCAGGAAAATTGTGCCAGACTTTTGGGTGACGATTCATTTGAAATAAAAGGCGAGATGGATTGAAGTAGCTAGGCTCAGTCATCCATTTCATGCAGTTGCTCTTCATTCTTAAATACTAAAACTGTTTCAGAGTGAAGTCTGTAAGTAGGACCCAGAAGAAAAGTGTAGGCTGCCATCCGGCTGGGTCTCTCGCCCCATGAACCCTGGCTTCTTTTCTGCACTGTGGGAGGACAAGAGAATGATTTGCGATCACATCAAACCTGAAATGCCTTTAGGTTTCCAAGCAAAGGGGCTTTAAGAACACATTGAGAACAGAGACATTTTTGGAGTTTGTGTGTTGCAGGGCTAGTTGGTAGTTGATGGAAGGGTTTTGAATGTGGGACCAGATCTCATGTGAGGTTCATAAGCCCTGCTTGGATCTATATGAGTTTCCTATGACTTGTAACCTACCTCTGTTTTAAAACTGCCTTTTAGAGAACCTAAGCAATCTTGCAAATAGACACAACATAATTTAGAGGGCATTTTTTAATCAAATCAAATTATTTTTAAAAAATCGATTGACTAATATCTTACCTGGGAATTATTAGAACAAGTATTGAAGTACTTTCCAAAATCATTAACATTAACTTACCCTTAAATTTCTTTATTCCATGATTGGCTAAGTCCTAAACTACAAATGACTACACTTCACCAAAATATTTTATATTCTTCCACACAACTCCTACACACATTTTCATAAAATTGGGTTCCTCAAAGATCAAATCCCATCACTCTTGCTCAGGTTAGTGACACCTCACTCAGCAAAAAGTCTTATTAATTTCCTTTTCCTCTTCCCCCTCTCAGACCTCTCCTGAGCTGCAAAATCACAGTGTTTTTCACCAATGTACTTGATGCCAACAGCAATTAAATCTGAGAAGTTCTGCCAACAATCCTTCAGTTCTCAAAGTGCATTGACTTTACTGGGGGGCAGTTTGTACTGTCAGGCTGTGCACAGCCTGGAGCAGGAGATAGCCCTTCTGGCAGTCCTTCAATGCCTCATTTCCCATGTTGAGTTACTATTTTCTTACCTTGCATGTGAAAACTATTTCCTTCATGTGACACACTATGTTCAGACACCACAGTGGTGAACACCAAGGAAACCCATTACGGAATAAAATGCTTAGACAAGTGCTACAACAGCTGTTGCTAGGCCTTCTGTCTGTGTCCAGGTTTTGCTGCTACTAGAAGGAAGCAATGCAGAAAGTCCCATTATGCAACGCAGAGCCATAGGTTATGTAAAGCAGATGCAGTAAAACCTGATACCAAGCAAAGCATCGCTTTGACCATGTCCCAAATTGATTATTAAACACCACAGTTAATTTCTTCTATAACACTGAAGCCTGAATCAATCCTAATACGGACATCACTTACCCTAGTGTGACTCTATCGATTTAACATAATTTTACACCAATGGGGGCAGAAAATGGTCATGAAATTAGCTGTAGGTGACTTGGTACAGTATAATCCACACTTAAACACTAAATATAAATGACTAATTTCAGATTTACTAAGCAACCTTCACTTTTTAAAATAAAAGAAATTTTATATGTCTCAAGAGCAGGTTATTCCCAGCTATGGGTTTAGTTTGCATTATGTCTAAAATATCTAAATGTTGTTAGAGAAATAGTGGGTTCTTTTGAGTTCAGAAGCATGAAAAACTAAATACTGTATAATGCTACAATATAAACATACTGTGTTAGGAACAGCCCCTAAGATACTGTTTTATTTTATCGTGCTGTCTTCTGCTTCATACATAATCTTAATCATCAAAAAAATAAGGATGAGCCTTGACATCTTGCTGACTCTTTATAATTATCCTCTGTCAAAATCCTTGTGATTATACTGATCAAAGTTCTCTTGCAGTTTTGCCTGTAGCTGATGCACATTTCTCATTTATAAAGGTTGACTTTATTCTGCCATTTCATTGTGTCATAAGTATATATTTAATGTTTGTTTATAGGGATGAAAGTGAATTCTATTACAGTGGAATCAACTGCGTTTCCTCTCAGTATTTTCCTGACATTGTTGAATTCTGGCTCTCTGCACGTGAGAGCAACCTTTATTTGTGAATATTTTCTTCATACTCTAGTTCCTGGCCCTCCTACTCCAGACATCTTGAGTGTTCCCAGCTACAGCTGTAGCATTACTAAATCCTTAGTAGGTGTAGATGGAGGAAAATTCAACAAACTAAGGGAAAATAAATGGAGAAGAAAACACTCATTCACCCTCAAGCCCCTCCCCCTATCCTTCATGGAACATTTGAGAATGCTCTTTCTGTTTCAGGCTGACAGACTCCTATACCCAACTAAATATGAAGTCCAATTATGCTGCAGACAGCATGTGTGTCTTAGCAGTGCCAGGGTGTTCTAGTGCAGCTGCTCCCAGCAGAACCACCGCATCCCCTTAGCCCACTCCTGGCATCTGCTGAAACCATCCTTCAGAGCACGGCCAAGCCCCATGCCAAGCCCTCTGTTTTCCTGAGTGGTCTTGAGTCTCCATACTTTACCTTTAATCTTTTTTGGCTTAAAATGTTAAATAAGAAGTGCGTTAAGAAACACTGGGGAAATAGTCAATTCCATGAAGTTGAAGGGTTGTTGTTTTCACCTGACTGAAAAATGTACTGTGGTCTGGCCCTTCTGGCTACCAGTCAAAATGCTGTAGTTCATAGTTTGTCATCTCCGAGATGCATTGCTGCAGACACCCCCATCTCACTGTCAAGTGGCAAAGGGATCCTATCAATTCTGTATGCACACCCTGTTGACCCATCAAACGCCAAATTCTTTCTAAGCCTCCTTACTCAATCCGGATTCTTCAATAGGCTATGCCTAAAATACCTCTGCCTGTTTTACAGCAGTTTCTTGTAATCAGCCAATATGACCATTAAGAAAGGTGAAAATTTATTCTTCTAAATAATTTCTCCTTTAATTCATAAGTATTCTTTAAAATAATAATTAAAAAAGCTTTATAAGTGCTGCTTTTCAGTCCTTCAATATCTTTTCTGTAAATGATGAGAACAGGAAATGAAGTTGTTTCGTTTTATTAACTTGCACTTGCAGGAACTTACAGTGTTCATTTCCCCAAATTAAAGTTCAGTTCTTAAATTCACTATGCCAACACACATCTTGTTCATTTTCCAGTTTTCTAACATTTTAAATTTCAAACCTGCATTGTTATGTGCCTGGTGTCTATTTACATTTTAATTTTGAGACCTACAAAAGAAGACTTTTTGTTTACAAGTTAACAATTTGATATTACATTCCCAGCCAATGTATTTTCCCTTAAAATTAGATAAATGTCATCTGTATCTCATATCAATATACATACATATTTCATATGCAGAGTATCTCCATCTCTAATCTAATCTATATTTTTCATTACCAGAAAGCAAAGGATCTATATTTATATCATAAATATAAGCATAAATATGTTTGCTTTTCTTATGTTTTACCTAAATTTGTCTAATTATACATAACAAAAGGCTACATAAGTCTTAAGCACTTTTCTAACTCTTGATGTTTACTTTCAATAAATTAACCTATCTGCAAGACTATGTAAGTTTAATATCAGATTTCTGTTTTTTCTAGGAAAGAAAGGAGGTGTGGGGAGGATGTTTTTCCCTCCCTTAATAATTTCCATGTATTTTGTCTCTAACAAAAAGCTTTGATGAAGCAGTTACAAAGAAAGGAAAGCTTTGAAACTCTGAGTCATAGAGCAAAGGGAAAAAATGTCTAGGGCCTTTCTGCAAACACTGTAGAAGTCAGGGCTTAAGGGCTCCTGAAAGAATGCCAGTGTCCACACCCCAAGGATATTGCTGTTGTCAATAATAAGTAATCAAGAAACAACTTAATGTAAAGAACTTTACTTTCTCCTGTCAGTCCTTGAATATGAATTTTCTCAAAGATGACTACAGTTCCCTGAATACTGAACTCAGAGCTGAAGTCCTCTATTATTCAGCTCCATGCTTCCTTCCTCATTCCCTGTGGCAAAAAAAAAAAAAAAAAAAAAATGAAATGAAAGCAACAAAGGGCACACACTGAAATAATAATGTTGAAAGGCCATAGGTAGGTTTTAGACTGACACCCCACACATACACACACACTGAACACTGACAATTCATAACAGTGCATCAGGCAATCTGATCATGAACTTAGCTGCAAAAATATCATCACCACTACCTCATTGTACTTTGCCATTTGGATTACTGTCTTTGCTTTCCCAAGCTTAGGGAATGCTGGATTACCAAGGTAATTATTTTAAATATTGCTTAGTAATGAAAGAAAGAATAATATTCAGGTTGAATGCACATTCCAACAGTTCTCCATAGCACTGAAATCAGTATGTATACCTATAGTTAATGCAAGGCGAATAAGCTTTGTTAGTACCTAATTCTGTTTCTAGCGGGAATTAGTAGCTGCTCATAGTTGTTGTCAAATTATACCAGGAAAAATCACATTCTTGATAAAAATAACTATACTAAATCAGCAACTAAAAATTGTACAGGTAAATATTAATATCAATGAGAAAAAGTCAAGATATCCTTAAAAATCCTCCTTTCTTTTTATTTTTTTAATCAGTCTTACTATGTGGAAAAGTAGAATTGCATCTGTGCAGACTGAACATTGGTATGGCTTCACAAACCAGCTTGAATTATTCAAGAGTTGCCATCTACACTGCAGAGGCATTAATTTTATCAATGCAAATGGCAAAAGGAAATGTTCATTGCTGAATCAGACCTTTGAGATCTACATCAGGCACCCTTCTAATATAACAGATTAAACTGTCCAGTTGTGATTCTTGTTAAAGAACTGCAACAATGCTTCAAAATGTAACCTCTGTGTTGTGTTTTGTGCTTTTAGGGTCCTTTTAGGGTCCTTTTTTTTTCCTTTTTAAAAGTTTACCTTTTCTTTCTATGAAGCACTGTGTGAAAAGTTTACCTTTTCTTTCTGTGAAGCACTGTGTGAAATCTGCTCAGTGTGAGAAGATGTAAGACATGATTCAGTGTGAATGTATTATCTTGCCTTTGAGAGAGTCACTAAGACTTTGTTCCTTAGCTATTATATTAGATAGATATTAAGCAGGCTTTTTTTTATTAGTTTTCTGCAAAGATTCATGCCAAAAGGATATTCTCTGTTTTAATATTGTTAAATTGCATTTAGAAGATAACGCAAATATTGATCTTAGGGAGAAGGAAACATTCTGCATTGGTCAGGTCGGCAATGATAGATATTACATTTTTGGCAAGGGTTGGTAATTTTTATGGGTTTCTTATTGATCTTCCTTCTGCTCTAAGTTGCTATTCAATACCTGAATTACTAAACTAGTTATTTCATTATAACAAGTGACAAATAATACTGCCTTTAGATCTACAGTGCAGTGTTTTATTTTCTGGGATCTTAACACAGATTCAGTCAATAGCAGTTCAAGCTGAAGGCTATTCCTCCTTTGTAAGGAAAGTTTTAGCCTCTTCAGATGTAGGGTCACAGGATGGACATATCCGCCACTCAGATTTGCCAACAAAGGTCAGAAGGCAATATTAACATTCAAGAACATTACAGTAGTTTGGAAGCTGCCTCGGGGATATGTCTAGAAACTTGAGACTCAAAATCTTGCCTCCATCTGTCTCCTGCCAGAGCACTGTAAAATATGCCTATGCTCCTTATGCTACCACTCAGGAATGTCAAGAGAGTCACCTTTCAGAATGAATAAGGAAGAATCACTTCTGAAAACAAGCATATGATCATCTGGTTTTCTCCTGTGAACAAAGGTCTGTTTCATAAGAATAATATGCAAATTTCATAAATCTAATCACCTAACAAAATACCTAGAAACTCCTTAAATGTCAGGTGGAGGTCTTCTATTGACAATATCCTTCTCAGTCAAGACCCCTCTGTAACATTGGTTGAACGTAGACCCTAAGGCGTTGTCCTGTGTTCATCAGTAGCAGTCATTTTTCTCCTTCTTAGTAGCTGGTGCAGTGCTGTGGTTTTGACTTTTGGCCTGGGAAGAGCGCTGATAGCACCAATGTTTTTAGTTGCTGCTCAGTAATGTTTACTCTGACCAAGGACTTTGTGAGTCTCATGCTCTGCCAGGGAGGAGAGGAAGCCGGGAGGAAGCAGAGACAGGACACCTGACCCAAGCTAGCTAAAGGGGTATTCCATACCACAGCACGCCATGCCCGGGATGTAACTGGGAGGGACCCAGAAAGGCACTCTGCTCGGTGAGGCTCGTTTTCAGTGGGTGGTATTGTATTCTCTTCTGTTGTTATTTCCCTTACCATTATTATTATTGGTGGTAGCAGCAGTGATCTGTGTTATACCTTAGTTACTGGGCTGTGCTTATCTCAACCCGTGGGAGTTACATTATTTCAATTCTCCTTCCCATCCCTCCAGGAACTGGGGGGGGGGGGGGGGGGAGTAGAAACTGCGTGGCTGACCTGCCAACAGGGCTTAAACCAAGACAACAGCTCAGCCTTCTCTTGCACAGTTCCAATGATCATTGTCATACTGTTGTGGAGGTGATAGAATAATTTGCAACATACTCTGAATGAGGTTAATAATCTTAAATTGCACGGATTGCAGTCAACTAAAAGAAGATATGGGCCGTTTGTACCATGTTAAGCTAGCTGTCCATGAAGCATAGTGCATTATCTGTAGTAGTGGCTAGCAGCTGATACCTAAGGAGGAGGAGTATGAACAGCCAGACCTGCAGTTTTCCTTCCTCTGTTATACCCTCCTGCAGTTTGCCATTTAAGGACTTGCAGAAGCAAAAGTTAAATACTTGGAAATCCTCATGAGAATAATAAAGAATAATGTAAAAAAATCTCTGGGTTGTCAAATATATCCGTAACTTTGTTGAGTGAGCCTCTCAATATAATGCATGTTGTGCAAGAGATGGACACTACTGTGGGCAAATATTCTTTACCAGGTATATCCACATGAGCTTTCATACCTAAATTCATTCTTTTGTGTTTATGCAATTAGCTGGTATGGTTCCTTAGCATTTAAGTAATCAGTTCTTCATGGGCCTTTTGGTGAGTGATTCCATGAGATCAAACCAATTTTAGTAATTCTGCTATTGTACTTCATTAATTTTATGCTATTGTCAATTTTCTGCTATTACATAACTCAGGCTTTTAATATAACTCAGTATTTTCTTGTCTCATTTTCATTAAACATCATAAAATGCTTCAATTTACTGTGGTGTGTCATAAATACTGTTAGGTATTCAAAAGCAAATGTTTCACTGTGGTTTTATGATTCTTAGTTTTCTTACAGGGTAATTAAAAACATAGTAAGCTATGTAAAACTTACAACTTGTCAAGTGAATGTTTTGTAGTTTGCTGTACTAGCTATTAGTGATTAAAGTACTCTCCACCTGGTAGTTTTGTATGTGTCAGATGTGGTAATTATCAGACATAAATTCTGGACACTGAGTTGAACAGCAGGTTCTAGTCACTTTGTCAACAAGAACTGAAGTAAACTATCCTGAATTAATAGGATTAACTGAATTAAACTATCCCAGTTTCAATCACCCTTGGTCAAAGTAGACCTGTAAGTGAGGTTAGGCAGGTGGTGAAAGCAGAAAGCTCTTGAGATGAGAAGCAGTACACTTTTTAGTGGACTATATAGATGCCAGGGCATGGGAAACAGTGAACAGGCAATGGAGTGTGATGGGTGATCCAAGGAATGCCCCGAGCATTAGCAGTATGCATGTTTATTGTATCCAATCTACTAGGATATTTATATTTTACCCTGTTTATTATATTCTATATGCAAGCTGCTTTTTCTGCTGTTCATCTTGGCAGCCAAACATGACTTGCTACAAGGAAGAAATCTTTGGACCTGTCTTAGTGGTTCTGGAAGCAGACACTTTGGATGATGCCATTGAGATGGTAAACAGCAACCCCTACGGAAATGGAACTGCAATCTTTACTACCAATGGAGCCACAGCTCGGAAGTACTCTCACTTAGTAGATGTAGGGCAGGTATGTTCAAGCTAAAATTGTTGCTGTTAGTACTCACCATTTACCATGGGTAACCATCCAGCTGTAGTGACTGATCAGAGACTACTCAGCCAACAGGACACAGCCTCAGATTTAAGGAAAGAAAAATGTGGTAGCTTTCAGAGAGTGCTCTGCAATTTGTTCCTTTTTGTGATTAATATGGTAGCTTTCCTTTCTTACAGGTGGGTGTCAATGTTCCAATTCCAGTACCTCTGCCCATGTTCTCTTTCACTGGTTCCCGTGCTTCTTTCAGAGGTGACGCCAATTTCTATGGCAAGCAGGTAACTTGCTGATTCGGAGTGCGCCATTGGGTTAACTTTGACAAACTACATTACAAATGACAATGGCAAGATGTTTGTCAGACCTTATTAGTAAGGAGACTTTGAAGCCCTCTCAACCAGGAAACTGAAGTGCAGCCAGTGATCACAGCCACCATAATGCATGTTACAATAGCCAATTCTATCGAGCCTTTTTTTAGGAGCTTGAGAAGGGAGCAAGAACTAAGTAGCAAACTTACTCACAGAACCAGCATCTTTGGAGAACTAGTGAAAAGAACAGGCTAACAGGAATTGTCCCCAGTCACCTTTTTGTAGATAAAGCAAAAACTGTTTGATACACCACTAAAACAGACCTGAAGAATTCATAAGGCCAAATATCTGCTTCACGTGTCTCTACTTTCCTCCAGGGAGTGCACTTCTACACGCAGCTGAAAACTATCATTTCACAATGGAAAGAGGAAGATGCCACCGTGACCAAGCCTGCTGTGGTTATGCCAACTATGGGAAACTAAATCAGCCTTTGCAGATGGTGTTCCTGGTGCCCTTCTTCTATGCTGCTCTTCCCAGCTTTGTCCCAGTTATCATCATTTTCTTGGGACTAAATAGAAAGCTCCGTTTTCTCAAGGACCTCTGTTTTCTGAGCAGATCAGGCAGGCTCATGTCTGGGTTTTCTGTTGCTGTCGGTGTCTTTTGGCTAGCGGAATGCAACTTTTTACCTACAACCTACTGCAGACAAAACCGCTATATAACTGAAAAAGCAGACAGTGAGATAGGTCTTGATTTGCATTTTTCCAGACCCTCTGAACTTGAACATTCCTCTGGTTTTCACTTCAGTTTCTTTAGCCTTAGTGACTCACTCCTGGTTACATCTTGTAGCAATTTTCTTTCTTGTTAAGCAGTTTTCTTGCATGTTAAGATTTTGAGTTCACCTTAAACCAGAGTACTCATTTTGAATGATGTACCTGGGATACCTTGAGTGTCCCATAGAGTGACTTTACACACAATGAGGACAGCAAGTTTGGGTGTTGAAAAACTCAGTCTCCAGAACACTTGGGAAATAGCTTTCTAAGAGTTTCTCAGGAAAGCATATTTGATTGCTTGTCTGAGGATGGAAGAAAATCCTGTATGTTACAGTGACCTTCACTGTGCCTCTGACAGCGTGAAAACTTCACTTGCTGTTGTGCATGTGGCTTGTATTCTCCAGCTTGCTGTCAGTTCCATTACACCTGGAAGTTGTTCAGTGCCTTTTTCACTGTGCTAACAGATACGTGCCTACAGATCCTGTCACAGAATTAAACTGTGGAAGCAGAAATGTAAGAATGTTTATGTATCTTCACGTCACACCATGTGGGTCTGGGTGGACAGTAAGTGGACAGGTCAGTAGCAAGAAAGAACTCTTTTTTTAATCACGAACCTCTTCTGTTGGTTTCTTTTCCTGACTGTAGCTGTGTTTCATGTGTTGATTGGTTGACTGCTTGTCACATTTGCTCAAATACAGTCATGTTCTCTGCGGAATGCAGGTCCCATTACTGGAGAAGGGTAAGACTTGGCATACCCTGTTTGTGAGAATCTGTGTATTTGGAGCTGGAGAGCTTATATTTTTATTCCTGGTTCCTGGAAGATAATGCAGCCATGAGGGATCTGCAGGGAACTCATTCAAGCACCCATGTAAAATAATTTTATTCTAATGACTGTAACCATCACTTGTTCTAATTAAACAACCTGAATGTGAACACCTTGTATCCTGCCTTCTGGTGAAGATGCCTAGTAACAATTATGTATTAGTGCAATTGCTGTGCACTCACTAATGTTTGTATCTTGTTTTTTCCTCTCATATACCCTGGAGGAAATCCTCACCTTGAGTCTGATTACAAATTAAAAACATGCTAATAAATTTATGTAGAATATGACTCTTCCTTGGTAAGACATTATCTAGGTGTGATGTTGACTTTATTCCCCTCTTTGCAGAGGCTGGTCTGTGGCTCCTGTCATAGAATCATAGAATCATAGTTAGGGTTGGAAATGACCTTAAGATCATCTAGTTCCAACCCCCCTGCCATAAGCAGGGACACCTCACACTAAAACATGCGTCCCAAGGCTTCGTCCAACCTGGTCATGGATCATTGTTTGAATCAAACCCTCAGTGGTTTCCTAAAAGATGAAAATAAATTGTTTAGGTTCTTATTTCATTTGCACCAAATCTGGAGGTGTGGTTTTACAGTCTTTTTTCCTCCAACGCTGACAGTACAGTAAACATGCAGGCACCTTCATACTGGAGAGTGAATACTTCTCTGGGATCAGGTTTTTGTTTACAAGGAAAGCCAGATAAAGAAGGCTTTGTAAATAGTATACATTACAGACATACTTAATGGGCTAGCATAGAAAATCTTTAATTCTTTCTTATCCATGATGAAAATGGAATAAGAACTCTCCTTCAGACACCTCTAAATTCAGCAACTGCAGAAATATCTGACCCCTTCCTGGAGGAGAATGGAACAGAACTAAAACCAGAAAAGAAACCTTCTCCTGTAACAGAAGACTTCTGTCCTCTTCTAACTTCTGTTTTGATTTTCTCCAATTCCATTGTTCCTTTCAGCTGGTAGGCAAATTCACTGTGAAGGCAAACATCCACCTTAAATACCTCTCTCAGTGCTGGTCTGCTGCCTGGACAGAGGAAAACAAAATCCGAAAGCTTTAATCACAACCTTTCTTGTTTGTTTTTTTGTTGTTTGTTTGGGGGTTTTTTAAATAATAAAATCAACATGTCAGTGTCTTAATTTCAAAGCTAAGCTGTAAAATTCTTACAGGTCTCTACCAAGTTTTCACAGGTTTGCTTCTACTCCTGTATGTGGACTAGAAGAATGAAGGAAACAGCAGTACTATCATGGTAATATTACTCCTCTAGAGTCTTACCATATAGATGTAAGTGCTGCCTTGGTTATCATTGATTTTGCCCTTCAAAGCCCATGTAATAACATGAGCAACCTACTTAGAACACAGCACTAAGATGATTTTGTAAAGTAGAAAACAAGCAAAGCAAGTATTTCTTACGAATAAGTCTCATGCTGGGTAGTCTCTGCTATCGTTTGCTTTTTCTCAACTTTTTCTTCTGGTCTTTTCTAAAAGGGAGAAAAAAAATGTTTAAATTCTGCATGAGAGCTGTGGCACCAAAGCTAAAATCTGAAACAGTGTAAATTCTAAAATCACCCCCACACTTTTCATCTCACCCACCTCTTGTTAGAGAAAGAATGAACCCCCAAGGGCACTAAAGTTCCTGATGGAAATGAGGAATACCGTCTTTCTGGGATCCTGACATCCCATCTTTTTCTTTAGGAAGCTGCACTTAGCCTTAAACTCATTCATCATACTTGTAGTAACATGGGAAATTGTTCAAATACTCACCAATGAACTGTGAAAACCATATAAACCAGAGTAGTCAATGGAAGAAATCATTTGGTTCTAAGAAAAATTAAACTGCCTTTTCTCATAAAATATACCTGCCTTTTTTTATAAATAAAACTGCCTTTTTTCAAGCAACTTCCTCTCCAATCTCACAAACACTTCCTGATGTTCCTGTTTGAAACTATTATACTTTCTTTTACTATGATATAAACCAGAATTTCTTTAATAATGGTGTTTTATGTCAGCCATATAGCTAAAAGCATGGATGCACTCTCAAGAAGGAATTTGACACTACCATAGAATTCTATAATTCTACCAAATTACTACCTGCCAGTACCAATAGTCTTCATCAATGTTTTACATAATCTATAAAATTCACTTAACCTTCTGACTTGTATTAATTGCTTTGCATCCCCTTCACAGTTCACTTGTGTTTATAATTTCACATTGCTGACTGTAATTTACAATCTGTCACTCTGTGTAGTGATCAGTTTTAGAAATCTGCTTTACTTTATCTATTCATTCAGTCATCAAGATCATTCAAAGTCCAATGAAAAATGTCTAACGTGCATTTAATAGCGTAAAAGCAGCTATCCCTGCCTACGGCAGGGGGTTGGAACTAGATGATCTTTAAGGTCCCTTCCAACCCAAACCATTCTATGATTCTGTATGTTAAGAATCCGAACGCTGTTGACCAGTCATTTGTCTCCATGGAAAGCATTTGGTGGTGTTTCTAAGTCCCTTCTTGTGGTTGAAAAAAAAAAAATCCAGTTGAGTTGAGTCAGCAAAGCACTTGAATTGTTCAAGGCCCTTTTTTCATGTGAACTGAGATACTTCTTTATATTTTATAGTCAATACTACTATTTAATATTTGTATTATAGCTCCAAAATATCTCTGATTAAGTCATGTGCTGTGTAAGTTCTTAGTGAAAAACAGTCCCTAGTTTTACATACTAAATAGCTTATGTGGTTGAAAAGATACCATACCAGCATTCACCATACCAGTGAGAAAGCAGTCAGACTTAGATTGACTTGTAGCCATTGATTTGTAGTCAATTTCTAACTCCTTCATACATCTCTTTAAAGGGTGTACTAGATGCTGAGTCTACCCACATGTTTGTATGACTCCATGTTAGTCTGTAAAAAGCCGAACAAACCCACAGCACTGAACCATTACAGAAGTGAGTTCTGGCTACAGAACTTAAATTTTATCAACCTAGTGCTTTTCTTCACTCTCTGTAAAGAAAACAATGTAGTCTATTGGCGATATCCTCCACTCCCAATTTCCATACTGTCTTGCAGATAGAAAAGTTACATTACAAATGCATATTTATGACAAACTTGTATCTTCCAGCTCTTTCTCAATAGCCACTTGTCCCCTATAGAACTTCCTTATTAATTTCAGTTCTAATTTAATTTGCCCAATTTCTCTTACTTTTTTCTGACATTTCCCTTCCAGTTGTTTTTCTGTTAGGCATAATAGTCTGTCTGCACATCAGAAACTGAGATACACCAATCATCATCATACTGTAACATAAAACACAGAGCATACAGAACTGAATGTCTGAAATTCTATGCTATGTTATTTTAAAACTACAAAGAATCCATCGTTAGAAGAAATGCTGCAAACTCGGCAGAAGCTACACTCCAGTGAAATAACAAGTATAAAAATTAAGTTTAAAGCAACATCCATAATGTAATTGTATTGGGTTTGCATGGCAAGGTTTTGGTAGTGGAGTGCTGGTGGGCTACAGAGAGGCTTCTGTGAGAAGCTGCCAGAAGCTTCCAGGTGTCTAACAAAGTCAAAG
>JBCJKH010045006.1:20342-40320 GCA_039877255.1 Loriculus beryllinus
TGCTGTGGTATGGAATACCTCTTTGGCTAGTTTGGGTCAGGTGTCCTGTCTCTGCTTCCTCCCAGCTTCCCCTCCTCTCCGTTAGAGCATGAGACTCAGGAAGTCCTTGGTCAGCGTAAACATTACTGAGGAGCAACTAAAAACATCGTTGTTATCAGTTCTGTTCCCAGGCTGAAAGTCAAAAACCACAGCACTGCACCAGCTACTAAGAAGGAGAAAAAATGGTTGCTACTGCTGAACACAGGACAGGTGTTAATATGTCTTAAAGCTGAAAACATTATTAATGTACCTAATTTTTCTGATGTAGTGTTGTTTCTCAGCCAATGCATACAGGATTTGATGTTGTTTTTACTCTGAAAAAGTTTAGACTCTCGTAAGTGTTGTAGCAAGTCATGTCATCTTTCTCATCTTTTCCTGGCCAAGTAACCTCAGGAGAGAAAAGAAAGAATCAGAATGGGTGAAGGCACATCTTAAGCAATAAACCTGAATCCAATGTAAGGAAAGGGCATTTGGGCACATTTTAAGTGTTATGGCAGCGGCACTACATTGACCAGAGTGACCCGCTTGCTACCTCTACTGATGATCTAATGTCATCAGCTTGTATTATATGCATTGAAGACAACACCCATGCAACCAAAGTCTTCTTTGTCAGGTAAATGAGAAAAAACAACAAAGATCGGCCCTTTATCAGTTTTATGCTTTCATAAAAAACTCTGTAACTACTAGGACACAGATACTTGCAGACAAAACTACTCATATTTCCTTTTCAAGTGATGAAGAACTTGGCAGAACTGGGTTGCTTTTCTGTAATTTCTTTGTTCAGCAAAATAATATCTTAAGTAGTGAAGTAGACTTACAGTTGAAAGTTATCCCACTTTTCTGACCAAGGCAACAACCAGTGACAGCAATCTACATTTTGTTCTTTTCTCCAGGTCTTCTCTTTCTGCCACACTAAGCTGTGCACTGCCTCCCTAAATTTTAAGTTACCTGCAGTATACCTATTTTTCAGTAATAGGAGCAAAATGGTTTTTTCTGACCTACAAAGATCACAGGAGACAATAAACATTCTGTTCATGAATGTGATCTTTTCAACAGTGCAATTTGACACATGCATCACTTAAAAAGTAAATATAGTTAGCACATACCCACATATGAGAATCAAAGTGAAATATCCAGATGGGAGCATATGCTGGCATTTTCCTGCATCATCATCAAATCAAGCTTAGTTAAGCATGCAAAATGAAGAATCTCATCCCCACCAAGGATTATGTTGTACTTACTAACCACAAATGTGAAATAAACAATTGATTACTCATCAAGAACTTGAGCTCCAGTAATCTCCTTTTTGAAGTAAAATCAGTGCAAATGAGACTAAACACCTCAATATGCGGCTCTTATTCTGCACTGTTTTGTTTGACTGCCTTTTCCTTCATGAGATCCTCAATTAATCTGTTGTAGGTCCCATCTTCTCAGTATGCATGCAACAGAATTACTTAACCCTTTTGACATCGTAAAGGTGTGGAGCTGGTTTTGTGGAATATAAATTTTCTCTCCACTGCAGACCAGACATAAATGATAATTTTTCTTAGCCTTCTTTTAAGGGTAGATCCACAGCATAGCTCCCAATATAGCACGTTACCCAAGTAAGTGTTAAACTTCTGGAAGTCTGATAAAGCAGTTTGCAGCTGCCTTTTGCTTGTCTGTGTTTTGCCTGCTGCTTGTACCAAAGCTAGCAAGAATCTATCAATAGCTCCACATTGCAGTCTGCCATAAAGAGACGCTGTAAGACAGGGAGAGCAATACAATGAAAAAATTGAATTACTTTAGGATTTGGTGAAGTGGTTAAAGCCATTCTTCCTACCTATTCTGTTTTGGAACAGAAATCTTACTATTGGCCATCTCATAACCATCCATCTTTTCTGTAGCCACTAAAATCTGCGCATGGCTAAGAATCTCATCATAGGCCACATGTTGGTCCTGATGGGCTTGAACTGGAAGGACCTGAACACTTTGGAATACATCATTTGTCCCAGCAGCTCCTTCTGCCTGGTTCTGCAGCAACAGATCTGTGCTACAGGTCATGTACTCAGGCGTGGTCCTTTTGGCAACAAAATGGTGGGTAATACTGTCTTGTCAAAACTTGAGCTATTTAAGTGCCATAAGATTTATTACCTTTTAATACAGCCATTCTGGTCCCATGCATAGCCTGAGGTGATATTTACCTAGGTGGTATATCTAATTAAAAAAAATAGACTACACCAAAAGAGTTTACAAAGGAAGCAGATTATTTCTATTGCCAGAATTTTCTTCAGCAAGGCCATTTGCCTGTTAGATTGCATTACAGTGAAGAATAGTAAAAAAGTAGAGAGCATCCCATTGATATGTCTCTGTGGGCCATGTAAACACCTATGAAAATATCATATAATGTTATACATTATATTCAACGTATTAAGTGAAATTATTTAGGCTGAAATACCTTTTTTTCTCTTTTCCTACATGAATAGTTTACCTGATGTTACCAGGCAATCAGTTTGAAGGCTGATACAGCTGAAGCTTGATGGACAACTGGGAAGGGAAATGGTGTTTTTTTTATGACACTATTGTTTCTTTAACAAGTGTATTCCTTAGATTGTTCCAAACTACTAAAGTTCTGACTGAAATAAATCACATGTGCATTTAAAGTATGTCCTTCACCACCACAATAATCATTGGAATTTCAAGATTTGATCAGCATAAGGAGTTATGCATGTAGCAGTGGAGTTCAGTGAAATTTGAGAAATGCTATAATTCATCAGAAAATTTCTCCTGCTGCACAAATATTTGCTTCTGCGCATTCCCTAAACTGATTCTATCTTTTCAGGAAGGAACAGTTTAATGCTTAATTAATATTCCCTATTTAGGTTTAATGTTAAGGTTTGTAATTGAAGTCTTAGGAGGTTCGCCAACTCACTAATAAATACACCAAGAAACATGGAAATATATGGTCGTGTTTACATCAGCCACTCTGGGAACAGTATTGTCTTGCCCATAGAATTTGCTGGTCAGAAAGTTTTCCTCAACATGTAGCCGAGCCAGGTTCTTTAACTGAATTAGTTCAAATCCATATAATCTGGAAACTGTAAGGTACTAAAGACCCAGCTAGCTACAAATGAAGATCATTTACCACTTCTTCGTAGCCAGGGATGGCACTGCCTAAATAAAATAAAATCAGTCATGATCTTTTTTCTGTCCTGACCAGAGAAGAAAGATGGATCATGATTCTATAGTTCAACACTGAAGGCACTAACCTGACATGGGAAGATCTAACTTTATCTTTGTTCTGGGTTCAGCAGTAGCAGTCATTCTTAGTATTTGTTGCAGTGCTGTGGTTTTTGACTTTTGGCCTGGGAACAGTGCTGATAACACCAATGTTTTTAGTTGTTGCTCAGTAATGTTTACTCTGACCAAGGAGTCATGCAGTCTCATGCTCTGCCCAGGAAGAGGGGAAGCCTGATTGAGACAGGACACCTGACCCAAACTAGCCAAAGAGGTATTCCATACCACAGCACGTCATGTCCAGGATGTAAAACTGGGTACAGTTACCTGGAAGGGCGAGATCACTGCTTGGTCGGGCTGGGTATCAGTTGGTGGGTGGTGAGTGGTTGTGTCCTCTTCCCTTGTTATTTCCCTCATGATTATTATCATTGGTGGTAGCAGTAGTGGTTTATGTTATTACCTTAGTTACTGGACTGATTTTATCTCAACCTGTGGGAGTTACAGTCTTTCGATTCTCCTCCTCATCCCTCCAGGAGTGTGGGAGGGGGGGGAGCAAGGGTGGGGAGTGAGAGGGTGACTGGACTTAAACCACTGCAATCCTCTGCTCCAAGTGTTACGTAAAGAAAAATGAATTAAATTTGCACCGTAGTACAGCCTTCAAAATAAAGTTACATATCTGTGAAGAAATGCTGCCATTTCATATCATTTGTTCATGATATGAATGATATGATCATTCACCAAATTTATATCTGCAGTTGACAGTGATGGTTTTCTTTTTCTTTATTCAGTATGGAATGTCTGTACTTTGTATCATGAGACCGTTCTTCAAAGGCAATATACACCTTTTTGCCAGTTTTCCCGTGCCTGCCTTTCTTTGAGATTCCATATTTCGAAACATTAAAGGGATGCTTGATGGAAAAAATCATTTATAGTCAGCATTCTATGCCATGCCTCTTCATTTCGACACATCCAGGATCTACAGAGGTTTTTATCACTGTAAAAACAAACTATAAAAATTACTTCCCAATGTTAACATAAGTTAGATGTTGACTGTGTTTTAACAAGGAAAGAATTGTATTTTGAAAAATATGAAAAGATAGAAGAAAAAAAATCATTAAAATAATAATATATCTGGAGACAAAGTTAAAAGTTCTAAAAGCATGACTTGTCTCCATCTCCTTCAAGGAAAACTAGGCTGCCACGTGACTTGGTACCAATACTCAGATGAATTAACCAATCAAAAATATATCCAAACTAATATAAATCAAATGATCTTATGGCCATGACTTCTTTCTTTCTCTAGGAAAGCCCATAAAAGTGAATAAAAGAGTTGATTATATGGCTGTAGACACATCATCAGAAAACCTGCCTTGAAATCTATTTCCAAAGTTCAGAATCAACTACAGTAACAGAATAGAAAGTCTATGTGCTGATAATATTAAATTGAATTAATTAAAGGCACAGCTACCTGAATGTACTAAGAATAACTCAAAATAAGGGTAAGACTTGGTAGTAGAAAAATGCCATCTTACTATGGATTGTGGGAAACAATTTGGCTGTGGAGAGCTTTTCCCTTTACTCTTTCTGTGACAAAATTTATTGGCAATTGCAAAGTTCCAGAGAAAAATAAAAATAGCTTTGCAAAGAAAGGGGTCGTACTTTCAGTTCTAATGCATCCAAACCAAAGATCTGTTGAATATATTGGTCAGTTCTGAGTGTCCAGTAAATCTAATTACTTGGTTCTCTGATATATGTTGGCTATTAAGCATATCAAGAAGAAAAACAATCAATAGGGACCACTGTAGGTTCACAATATTTTTTCGCTTTGGTCGTAGTTTTCAGTGGTAGCAGGATGAGAGTATTAGCAAATAGATGTATGGTACAGGAGACTGCTTGTTAACTTTCTGCCACCAAAACGATTCCCCTTGAATTAATACAGCTCTGGCTGATTTTCAGAGATCAATGTTTAATTTAGGTTAAGAAAGTTCATAGGAAAAGGATTTCTCTCCATTTACATTTTGTCTTTCACTCTTATACTAAAATAAAAATTACAATGCTTCAGCAATTCTTCTTTTTACCATATAACAAGAACATCATTACCTGACTGAGTTACCCAATGACCTCTGAGCATATTGCTAACACTTGTAGTGGTTTATGCTGGCAAGTTATTTCATCTACTTACTCATCACTAATTACTATTTAATGGTAAATATATATCAACAGAAACTCTTATACCTGTGCTCTCTCCAACCATATGATTAGAAGCCTATCTATTGCCCAGTGATGTTTAAGTATTTTATTCCTTAAAATCTGTTTACAGTTCTATATATCTATAGTTTTAAAATTCTCTATTTAAAGAGATCAAGGGGAGAAAAATCACCCTTTTAATTCCATAACAAAAAGAACTGCATATGACTCTTCCAATTGTACATTATTTTCTTAAAAAAAAAACCACATCCTAGTGCAGCAAAACTGAATTTTGAAATAACTCTACTTGATAAAGGGTTACATAGACCTAAAATTGTTCAGGAGCTATGGCTCTCTGAAAGGGCTACTTTCTCAGGTTCCTACCAGGCTGATGTAGCAACTGTGAATTGTTACCATCTCTATGCTACTACTGTGGTTAATGGAATGAGAGGTAAGAACCTTGTACTAAGTTGTGACATTCAAATTTCTTGTGTTTTAGGAATTGCTTATCAGGATAATGCTATGTGATGGTAGGGAATTTAATGGAATAAATATACTTCTACTTTCACAGGGGTTTGTTCCTCCACTAATTAGCCCTTTCTATATACAATTTAGGCCATTCATAATAATAGAGTATTTTTAAAAAGCATTTACTACATCTAAGTGAAAATGTGTTAACATAATTGTCAAACTAATAGTAAAAATGTACTCCTAAAATGTATTCATGGCAACATCTCAATTTAAATTGCTTGTTAGTTTTATAACGAGAGAGTTTATAAAAGCTCATTAGTAGACTCTTCTGTTGTGCTGAACAAAACATTTTATAGCCTAGATAACTATTCACAGAAATTAACAGGAAAAAATGTCAAATCTATAACAGGGCACTTGAAATGAAAAGTGTTTGAAAAGGTTGTGTCTATGAGACCAAATGAAACACATTACTGGATGCTTGGTTGACTGAAGTAACTTTGGGAATTTTTGTCCAATTCAGTATATTTCTGCTACTCTTGTTATATGATAATGTGATTAAAATCCCAGAACGACCACCCTAATATTTCAAAAGGGAACAGTATTCTATTTTTCAGGGTTTACCTAATCTTACTGCTTATTTATTCTAATGTGCAAATGTTATGTTTGTGATCATCCACTGAGTACAAAATATGTGTGACATTGCAATTAAGAGTTTAACCACCTACCTTATCCACAGATGCTGAAAGCCAGGCATCTTATTCTCAAACTCAACCTCACTTGAAAAGAAGGAATGGAAGAACATCCAAGCCCAGTGAGTAATGCACTATTTGGGTGTAGGAGGTTGTTAGGGAAATGAACTAAAAAGAAAGGAAGAAAGTGGAATAGAGGCACAGAACAGAAGCAAAGATTAAAAGGACAGGATTGAAACAAAGCTGAAGTTGACAGAAACTAGAGCAGAGAATTATGCTCTTGCAAAAAGCACATCACCATGGGTGAGAGCAATACATTCAAGGGTAAGTTTCCCATTTGAAAATCTAGGTAAAAGTAATTTATCTGTTTCTTTTTTACTGGCTCCACAGTGCAGTCTTCGAGTGAGGCTGCAGGAGACATGTATGGATATACTAATAAAATCCCATTGTTCTTCCACTCGCAGGTACTCATTCTAATTTTTAAATTCACACATGAAATTGCCAATTTATGAGGAAATGAAAGTGTCTGCTCCTGGCTATTTATTCGTTCATGGTCAGTTGTGTGGCACAAACATCTGATTGAGGTGTGCCCTTAAGCTCTTGTGCATTTTGCAGGGCTCCATACAAGAGTGCATGGTTTTACTTCACTTGAAAGTACTGTATTAGAGGGAAGCAAATACCTCCTTAGCATATAGAATGTGAGGAGAAAATATATTAAATGAAGTAAAAATATTATATGACAACACAACATAAATCTACCTGAGGAGCTATTTGACAATTGGGATTGATTGATAGACTTAAAGCTCTATCGTCAGGTCAGCATTCTTTATGATGCAGATATGTTATAGTTCCTCCTGGGCACATTGCTAGAAAGTAACTACCAAGGCCAACAAGGCCAAATAACAAGGCCAAAGCTGCATGACAGACAAGCAGCAGCAAGAAGACCAAAACCCACTTGCCTAAAAGTCTGAATTTCTGGAGAATCCATCAGACTGCAGAACCTCCCAGAATGAGTTACACTGTGGTTCTTCTTCCCTCTAAACCAGTTTCTCAAAAGTTTGGCAAATAAATACTTATAATGGGAATTACATTAAGAGGATGTAGCCTGGGATTTAGAAGTGGTTGTAGAATTTTATTCCACCTTTGGCTACAAATTTCCTGTATAATTCACACCACCTCTCTATGAATCAGATTCCTTAATTGATAAGATCATTCATGATACTTCCCTGTTAACCTCCTGTGATCTGGTACTACTATAGTCATCACCTTGGGTAAGTAATAATTATCAGCGCCAGTCAGGGTAGATCTCAGGATCTCTTATTCCTCAGCCTTCATCACATTTCTGAGCCAAAAAAGCGTGCTGATAGACTCCCAGAAAAGCAGGATGATCTCTTCTAATGATGCCCTTTTAAACAAGATTGCGCTCCTAAATCAACCATAAAGCCATTGTGCCTGACTGGAAGACATTTGGAGTGCTTGACGATTCTACATGAAGTATAGTACCCAACCAGCACATGCAGACAATGCACAGCTCATAAGCAAAACACTTAAACTCAGGAGAAATTTGCTGCGCATGCAGGTGGTTCCAAGGCCCACCGGGAATAGGAGGAATTCAAGCTCTTAGTCAAATCATGTCATTTGTATGAGAATACATTTTGCATTATTCCTCACTAAAGATTTTACTCAAGCACAAAATAGGCATTCTTAAATGAGCTCAAACCTAACCTTGTCAAAAAAGAAAAGGAATAAAAGCTTCTCTTTTCAGTATGATACAGCTCTTTCCCTTTGCTTTCAGCAAAATGGAGGGGACAGGATTTAGTGAGTATTTTGTGTTGCACTGCTCTGGGCAGTACTGTTATTGTATCATGTGCCAGACAGGACAGGGAGTCTCATATACATAACTGAAAGGGACAGTTAATATGTATTTACATTTATGCTTTAAAGGGAAGCATACTTAAATACACATTTGACTTCTCTGCAAAGAAATAGAACGATTCTTACAAAACAAGTATAAACAGCACAGAAAAATTAAATTTTCAGACTACATTAAAAATTACTGTTGTCATTGTAACTAAATTATTATTGCTATATGTACAACAGAATTGTTTAGGGGGGTTGTAACTAGATGCTCTTAAAGTCCTTTTCAACCCTAACTATTCTATGATTCTATTTTCCAGTGATCTATATAACAGGGACAGTTAACACCTCTGTTGTTGCTTCTTTGAAAATAGTCTGGTTTATGTGCTTACCACGAGTCAGTCACGCTCACTGCGAAAACCAGCTAGTAAACTGCTGCAAAGCACATTGTTTAGATATTCTGAATTTCAAGTCTGAAAGCACCTTGTTTCAGAATTTGCATCAGCCTCTTTCCTTGATCTGTCAGAGAGTTCTGATTATTGGATGGATTACCGTGCTGTCATTTCTCAGAAACACTCTAGGGAGGACACAGCACAGCTTCAGGAATAACATCAAATTGACAGGTACCAGTAATAAAACCCCTTTAATCTTTAATTTACTTTGTTTCATTTCCCAGCATAAGACTGATGATCCAGGGCAGATGTGCTGTAGTGTGGATCTGCAGAAAGTGGCCATCTCTGTAGCCAGGAAAAGATATTTTACTTTCAGAAGTTGCTATTAGTGTTGGACACAAAAAATAGCTATCCAGCAATTACGCATCAAAGTCCCCATCGTATGTCCTTAGTCATCCCATCTCCCACCCACTTCTTATTTCTTCTTTTACCCAGTTCATGGGTGGATGAAAAGTTCTGCGAAGCATGTTTTGTGCCTAGACCACTGTTGAAAAGTTTCTTTCAGCCATCTATGTGACAATCTACCATGGTGACAGCTGAACATGTATAAACTCTTTGAAAAACATAAAACATGTCGCTGAAGTATTAGTCAACCAAATTAATGCTTTAAAAATCAATTTTGTACTTTTAAGGCTTATTCATGTTATTTTTCTCTTTTTTTCAGTTTTCACATATGAGAAGGGCATAGTTTCCAATCACACAAAAACTTTGGCATGACAGATTTTTCAGTACCACTCAAGAAACAAATATTCTGGACTGTTTGAGTGCAGGAATAGCTACATAAGAACATTACTGTCTGTATTCTACCTGATACTGCTCTTACACATAGTGCCTGCATTCCTCGTAGTGCAGCACATTGTCATCTGTTGTTACTTCCCTCTTCCTCACAGGAAGAGTAGTACGTGTGGCAGAAGTTTGCTTCCACCAAATGCATTAAAAAAATAATGTTTCCCAAATACAGGTAAAGCTTCTTAACAGGAATATTCAGTACCATTATGCCTACTCGGCTGCATATGAATTCATGATGAAAAGAGCATGAACATTTATTGTAAAAATTCTGAACACATTGCAAAAATAAAGAGCGAACGGAACTAACAACATACTCAAAGGTATTTGAAGCTCCAAAAATAAAAAAAGATTGGATTTTAGACACTGGAAAGCTAAAGACATATAAGTCCTGTAAACATAGTTTCAAATATGTGTAGCCATTATATCTCCTTTAAGAAACCCCCCTCCCCCACAATCCATGTGGCTCAATTTTTAAGTGTCTTCCAAAAGCTGACCTCCATCTGCTGAGACTAAGGATGGACAAAACACAGAGATAAACCATTGTATGATCCAATCTCCATTAAAATGCATTTGTGTCTCTTTATGTAAGGATGTGAACAGTACTCCAGAAGTAAATAAGACCACAAAAGCAAACACATAAAAAAGAATTGCAGAATAAGGTTGGTTTGTTACATGATAAGAGTTTAGCTAACTGCAAGTTTCTTTATCTAAAATGTTGGTTTTAGATGACTGCATTTTCAAAATGTTGTTTTAGGTTCTTGGTTGCTTTACTACGAATCCAGTATAATCACTGCATTATCACATGAAAATTTTGTTATTATTACTATTTAATAATAAATAATTTTACTTAACAGATTTGATCTAACAGAAATGGGTTAGTTTTTTGTATATAGTGTGATTGCTATTAATAGAGATTGTAGACAATGAAGCATATAGGAAGGCAGAAAAGTAAATATACAGATCATTTATGATTTTTAGCCAGTATCCACAGATCCCTGTGGGTACTATAAACAGATTACATTGTAGTCTCTAACATCTTCTCTCCAAATCATTTCAGTGACATAAAATGATACCTATTTATACATGCCCAGTCTATTCAATACAGTTATCCCCAACTATATCATAGGATGACAATCTCTAGCTGTGCCAGCTGGTGTCCTAGTTTGATCTTATCCCTGTGAAACTGTCTATTGATCAGTAGGCTTTTTCTGACCCTGGTTATCCTCACTGGGCTTGATCCTGACCTGTGAATTGACTTCCCAGCTTGACCTCGGACCTGCCTCTTCACCACAGACTTGGCTGATGCCCCCTGAGGTGGGGCTGTCCTTGGCTGCCCCCAGTGCTGCCTGCCTCCAAGGGGATCCCCCACTGTGCCCTGCTACACCAGGACACTTCCATTAGCCTTCAGATACTTCCTCCTGCTCAGATGAAGCTTGGACTGCTCAACTTGATTGACATCTATGACAATTGTGCACTGGCCCTGTAGTCACTGTAATGCATATCTTCTCAGTCTCCATCCTGGTAGGTATAGCTTCTTCTCAGCTTGATTGACAGTCACAGAGATTGGACAGGCCATGTAGCCAAAGATAGAGTCTAGACCTGACAGCTCTTGAAATGGCTCCATTTGATGATGCAGCAAGTTGGACATGTTTGTCAGTAACTCTGAATTCAAGCAGAAAGGGCAGAAATTCCTCAAAGCAATATTAGAAGAAATTTTAAAGAAATGTCCTGTTCTGAAAAGATGCTTTGGTAAAAACTGGATCTTCTTTAAAAAAAACTAAAACAACAAACCTGTCTCTATGCATATTCTAAATTTGCTGAGTCTGGAAATAAAAATAGCTGTTTGATGCTTTGTGTTCCCATTTGACTTGCAATAGCATCACAGCTAGAAGACTGAACTAGATTTTATTCCTTTCTGTGCATCTTCAAGAGGTTTTTTTTGTAATATACCTAAACACTTAGATGTGCTGTCAAAGCAAGTCTGGATAACAAGGAGTTTGTTGCACAGCTGTCACTGGTGCTCTAATTTGGCTTCTAGGAATGGTTAGGATGAACAAGATAGAAAGGAGTCAGCTTGACTACTAGAGCTCACACTGGGTCATGAAGGCTAAATGTTGTAGGAGGGAAATTATGTATAGCAGCTTTGATCCAATTAAGAGGTTAGCCTCATGCTTAGCATTAAAAGTAAGAACTTCTCTGCCTTGTCACTTTGCATGTTTGATATACCACACTGAGGTTATCCATTTTCTATATAACATTTCAAAACTAAATTACAGAGAGGTTAAACTCCTGATGAATCCAGTTGCCTATTTGTTTGAAATTATCTTACAAACCATACACCATATTAAAAGAAATGGCTTAATTTCCTGTTCTTCTACATAAAGGGTACATCAAACAAGTTCAGCACTCTAGACAGACATACTTCGGGTTGATTTTTTTTCATTCAACACAGAAACTTGTTTAATGTTTTTCCAAACGTCACCCTAACTACTAGTTTGCATTTTTCTGATCTTATTTTAGAAATCTAAAAGTTAGAATATTGGGGGGGAAAAAAAAAAAAAACCAAACATTTTCTGAATTGGATTTTACCTTTTACCTGCAAGTGATGACAATTTACCATCAGTCAAATACTGGTTGCATTTAAAATATCTTTTCTTTGATTGCTGGAATTATTTCACAACCATGAGATAAGAAATGCAAATATTCCTCAGGACCAAGCAGGAGGGAAATGTGAGATCACTGCCAAGATGCTGACTATGCTTATAGCATCTTGCTGACAACTGTTTTCTCTATGCATTTAGCAGGATATATTAAACAGCCAAGTGACGTCAGCTAGAATATTATAGATATAATGAAGTAATATCCCAGGCTTTAGTAGATAATGCAGATACTTTTATAATGCAGCAGAAATAAATCAGTGCTGAAGCCTACAAAGGACACTCATATGGATAGATGCTGTATTCCAGCTAGTAATTTTTTTGTTTCTTCTGTAATTAGCTAAAACCGTAGACTAACCATCTAGTTGAGCCTTTGTTTTCCTTCTCAATATGCTTAGCATGGGATGGGAGGGCTGAGTGGGAAGGAATCATGGTACTCAGGAAGATGGTCTAGCCTCATCTTATCTGAAGTTCAGTTAGTTAATAGTCTGTGTGATGTCCTAATACTATGAAATAATTGCTTATTAACCACAGAAACTTACCCCTTGTGCTATGTCTGATGCTCCCCACTACATAGATGTGAAGTTCCCCACTACAGCTGAAGTGCTGAGAGCTTTGTGTTGAAGGTGTAGAGTGGCAAAAGATGTCTTCAATTTGGCTGCTCTGGTTTCAAATAGCCCTGTAGTAGCTGGGACAAAACTGCGATAATATAAGATTCTGAAATCTGGGATGTCACTTTTTGTATGTTTTAGATAATCTCTTCTGTTTTGTAGCATGACTCAGCTATTCCTTGCTATTCCTTTTATTCAGTGATAAAATAATATATTAAAGTTGCTATTTAAACAGTTTTTAGGAAAAGTCGGAAGATTTCATCAGTGAGAAAAAAAAAACAAACCACAAATGCCCCCTATTATAAATAGAAACCAATTAAGCTACTGCAAAAAGAGCAATATGATTCAACAAATATTTTAAATGGTTAAATTAACAATAGAGAGTAAAGAATCTTATTAGGAAGCATTCTTATAGTCTTGCTCTATGAATTATAGTGAAGTACTATCACTATTTGTAAGAAAAGTTAACCATGAGTAACATAATCATTAGCAGAAAAACACATAAATGCTGGGTTTTTTTAAGCTATTCAAATCAGAAACTGACTACTCCTGAAGTTTCAGAGCAATTTACTCTAGTACTAGGTATAATCTAGCAATTTCTTAAATAATCTAGTAATCTCTTAAAAAGTCTGGTTCTAATGTGGGCACATTGTTTCAGCTCAGCCAGCAGCAATGCCAGGATAAATGTACTGAAATCCAACTTTTCTGATGTTGACAGAAAAGAAATTGCCTGGACAAATGTAAGTTTTTGTCAAATAAACGTGTCAGAGAGAAACTTCATGAGAAATGTTAATTAATTCTTTAAAATCACACCTGAAATGACAGTTTAAATCATTATAGTTGTCAAGCTATACTAAAAAGATCTTAATAGTACTTCTTAATTTGTTCTAAAAAGTAAGATATGCAAAAAAAGTTAATATGTTGATTTCACTAGGATATTTTATTTGAAAGTAATCATATAGTTATAATTTTCCAAGCAGCAGAGCTTGAAAAACAATTCTCTTACAAGCAAAACATCAATTTATTCAAGTGAAATTGTTACTAACTCATTCTGAGGTTTCATGTCCAGTTGACATATATGTCTTAAGTGCATTTTTCTGTGCATTTCAAATGCACAGAAGAAAAAACTTGCTACACATGCTAAAAGAATCCATGCCACTGGTAGGACTAAAAAGCTAGGTAATAACAGTCTGGAAAGTTTTATCAGCTTCATTTGTTTTCCTACATTCACTTCAGCCTTTTGCCTATATCCAGGTCCGAAATAACAGTAGTGGTAGCTCCTGATTGAGGACTGATAGGATTGTAGTCTGTACATTTATTAGGGCAGATGAGGAACACTGCAGTAAATAAAACACTTCAAAACATTTGCTATGCTTCTACTTGAAGCAAATTCAACAATATTTTTACTGTAGTCCTTTATACATTCTATAAAGTATATATAGTTCTTTTATATACTATAAAAGCATAGGCTAATATATATACATATAAAGATTAATTAAATGTAGTTCATCAACTGTAGGGTACACTCTCAATAAATGAAGTCTAAAGTTCACACCTTAAGCTTTGATTTGAATTTTGTGGTGAGTTTGGTCTTTCTGAAAATGGGAATTTTTGCTAGGTTCCCACAGAAGTTTTCCAGTTTTCTACTGGATTACCTACATGAATCTGCTGTTAAGATGAAGAATCCCTGGTAGCAACCTTTTCATAGAGCCATTTGGCATACCTCCAATGCAAGGAGAGGTGCTTTTTTTGTTAAGCATGAATAAAATTTTGAATTTGATAAAAAGAAAAATATATTTATTTGAATGGGTTGAGCTGAAACAGGAAGGGTAGACTAATGCCTTTTGCATTAAGAAGAAATTAAGAAAACCTTTCTTAAGTGTTTTGATTTTTATTTATGTCTGTTTTTCTTTGTCTATTTACAGTATAACTGTAATTAGAGACAGCTGCATATATTAAAGTGGTAAATGGCTTCAGTGTGTTCATTTAGATGCCCTGCTTTTTAAGTCTGTTACATAAAGCCTTTTTCCCCCTTTCTGAAGATCAAAAAGAAAATCAAGTTGTACAACATCAAGAGAGGCTGATGAAGGAATGAACTTGGAGATTTCCTCTAATTGCAAAGTATACAAGCTGTAATCTTATTAAATTTTTCACGTCCAAGACAGTGATAATCACAATGCAAAATGACTTAATACCTGTTCTTCACAATGCCAATTATATCTTGGTAAGCATTGTTTGCTCATTGAAAACTTTCTTTTTTATATACTGAATAAAACCTTAAATGTAATCTGTGTTTGGTTTTCTGTATATCGTATTTTTTTCCCACCCATTTCAGCTCTCAGAGGCTTTCCAGATCTTAATCCATGTACTCCTGAATCACATGCAGATTCATTATTCACATATAAGAAATAGTACTGAAGTGCCCTAGACCATTTTGTAACACTTCAATGCTGGAGAAGAAAGTAAAGTTTAACTTTAGTCAAAAGAAAAAACCCTAACAATAGAAATGACAGTAAAAACTGTATTTTGATGACAGAAAGACATGACTGGGTGACTTTTATCCTTCTGTTTGTACCTTTTCATGCAGCATTTGGATACAAGAATTGTAGGCTAGATCCACTCGATGTGGTCTTGAAGACAGGATGGCTCTGTCTTTAATAACGGTATGAAAATCCATAAACTTCTCTTCTTGAAAAATTCTCTGATGAAAATGATGCTTCTTCAAATGCAGAAATTTTCTCATCATCTCAAAAGCTTTGCTGAATGAAGAAAAAAACGATTCAGGTAGGACTTTTCATCAGAAAACTGCCCATGTGATGCATTTGTTGTGATGCTAAGAAGAAGCTGCCAGAGACTGTTTTTACTACTGAAACAAGTTTTCAGAAATTATATGCATATGTGTAGCTTTTAAGTATACTCAGTGTTTGCTTAGGACAGTAAAACATCCCCTAACACTTGTAGTGCGACATAGCTTGTAAAATGTGATTCCAAAGTAATAAAAGGACAGAAATATATAAATGCAAATTTAATTAAAATAATCTTGCCTATCCTTAAATTTATGGTCATGGAGGGAGAAGGTGTTTTTTTTATATTGCAATATAAATTTGGAAAGATGATTGTCATAGATACATTCACTTAGCAATACAATATAAAGGCAAACCTGTCATAGTCTACTTGTAGGCATATTTATTAAATGTATAGCAAGTTCTGGAAACAATAATCATCCATGGTTGCATCATTATGGATTATTAACAGGAGCAAACCAGGTTGGCAAATAGAGCTTTTCCATCCCCTTTATAAGCACATTTTTAAACAGACTGCAGTGACAGGAGGTGCTCTGCAGCCTTCTCCTTCCTCACTGCATTCACGCTAGGCACCCACCAACATACTTTGCATTTAAATAGCACAACTGCAGGACTTGCTCACTCCTGACTGAACACTCAATCTAATTTCCTATGCCTTTTCAGCAGTCACTATACTGGCAGCATCTGAGAAAATCAGAAATTTGAAAGACTATTTTGTTTCTTCTTCCAGATCAGTGCTGCTTGTTCAGCATAGTTGGTGTTCTGCAGTTCGTGTGGATGGATAAGCAGGAATGGCCCACAGCAACATATGAGACCTACAAATAGGATCAAGATATATTTTTATGATTGCTGGGCTTGTATTATAGTCATAGTACAGATTTGAGAGCCTGTTTTATCTGCTTAACACTGTGTGTTCTGGACATTGATTTTTACAATGAAGCATTCAAATATGTAGTTTAACCAACCTCTGGGCATTCATCATTGGCAACAGTGTGAGAGGCAACTTATCGATCTGTTAATTGAACAATCATTGCCCCATCTTTATCACGTGTGTCCACTTATACCTTGTGACCCAAAATTCTGTTTTGAAGATCTCAGAATCTTCACAGACCATGAAAAAAAAAAACAAAAAAAAACAAAAAACCCCCCCACAAAACAATGGTAAAACAAAAAACTGCAGAAATGCATGACTACTCTTCAACAGAAGCTTTATGCATTATGTAAACTGACCTAGAAACACAGTAAAGGCAATTTCTTTTAGTGTGGAATCCTTGCTGTGCAGTCAGCTAAAAGACGTAAATGATGATAAGACCTGCCTTTCTGATGCCCTCTATAGGGTTGAGTTTCACTTCAGGACCAGTGCAAAGCCATCTTGTGCACCTGTGCGAGATTACTTTGACACCAAAAATTCAAATGATAACCAGGTCTAGACTTATACTGATAATGCTATTTGTTATTTTCCTTATAGTTCTGAAAGGTTTCTGTATCTAGACTGTTTGACTTGTGGAGGAGTGTTTGACCTTTTAATTTCACTCTTCTTTCCTCTTGCTCTCCCTGCCTCTCCAGTGAACTGTTTCATATTATTTCTCCCTCAAAAAGTGAGGACAAGGTTATGTCTGCCTGTGTTCACTTACTAGCAAACTGGAAAGGACACTATCAGGCTCTGACACCTCGCTTTATCCCTATGTGAGCAATGAGCAACTGGTTTTGACTGTTACCTGAAGCTGATGGAAAAACTTTCTCCTTCCTGAGACACTCTCAAAATCTTCTGAACTGAAAATGCCAGTGTAATCCATAATTCATGCCAGTGAACTATGGTCTCAGTGAATTCTCCACTGAACTTCCAGATTCCCTAATTTCTAAATCAGTGCTGGCAGGACTAGAGTTTTAAATATATTCTTATGCTACTCCCCTCCCCTGACCAATTTCTTCCCCTGATTAAAATATTCAGATGAGGAGAGTTGATACTAGAAGGAAGAGTCATACTGGATTCAAAGAAGGCAAATCAAACAGAAATATCTGCATATATGTGCATTTTGATCCAGATTCCCAGTTAGGGTGAAAATCAGCTTAGTTCCATAAATTTGTACCAGGGCATACAGAATAGGTTTTACAAGATAAAGGACTTGTTTCCCTATCTCTACTCCCTGTCATTACAGGTACATTAGGGTTTTGCATTAAGTGAAGAATGTTAAATCAGATGTGATTGTTAACAGGGATGATTTAAGATATTTAATCAACAGTTAAAGTCATGAGATACCAGAAAATATAATCTTACTGACTGTATCACAAAATAGACATAAGTAGTCTGCTGTTAGCTTTGTAGAAGGGAGGATTACTAAAGAAATAGCTAGTAGAAGTGAGACAGTATGAAAACCAGAAATCAAGAAAAGAGGTAGACCTGTAGGAATTGATCACTGTTGTTGAACTGAACATCCAGAAGGACAGAATTGCTTATGTGCCATTCTGACTAGATGCAGTCCAGGACAGGGAGACAAAATCATCTCTTTTTCACTAGTATTACACCTGAAGGCTGGGCGTCCCTCACTGAAGTGCTTTAAGTTAGGCGATGTAAATACAAATTCCCCTACATGCTTACCAATGGAAGTAAGTCAGAATTTAAAGAAACTGTACATTAACCAATATGAGTTACATTGATTTCAATGAGATGGATTTAGGCTCTAGACAAACGTTTTTTGGGGGAAAAGTTTACATAAGAAAGGCTTACATAAGGTTATTTGCATTGTTTGAAGAACAGTAAAGGAAAAATTACCAAATTCAGAAAACCTGCTTATTGAAATTGAGTAAATTGAGTCCATGCAGAAAGAAATGGACTAACATGTCAAATACACCAACAAAAGTGACATAAATCTTTTATAATGTAAGTATATAGCATATACTTGTATACTTATATGTAAGTATATACTTATATGTACTATATATGTATATATACCAGATATACATGTATATAATTTAATTGCCCACCAGGCTTCGAATATGCTGAGTTCTGCTCAGCAGCCCAGGAACAGCAAGATCTCCAGTTTATTTCATGCTATCCCTTAAAGGCAGTATTGGAAACTTTTGAGGAGCCTTCATTGCTTACACCCCCAGCATCATCTGGTGACTTTTAATAAAAATCTGTTTTTTCCACAAAACTCAACCAACAGTTTTTCTGATAGATTCTGCTCTTTGACGTGTGCTGCTATGAAGTAGGTATTTCATTATGTGCAAAGAAAGGGAATTTCAGTGGTGACTTTGAAGGATAAAACAATAAATCCATCATTTTAAAAACAGAATCAAAAATAGTTTAATTCTCTGATGGCTATGGTCCTCCATTTCGGTTAGTTCTCATACTTACACACAGCCCCAGCAAAAAACAATTGTAGATTTTCAAATTTTTTCCAAAATCTAAATGAAGACATTTTATATTCAGAACTAGTCTCAGACATCCCTGTTTACCTTCTAAAATACAACTGAGATGAATGAATATATTGCAACATGAGCTGATTTGCATTTTAAGTGTTCCAATGATCCCATATCAATAGATAGAGAATTAAACCTACAGATTTCTACTAGCGCTATACACTGTTTATTATGACTTTGGAAATGAGAACTATGCGCTCTTCCTTCAGAACACTCAGCTTACAGTCTATGAACAAATTCTACAAACTACTCAGCTAACTAGGATCTAAGTGAAGTCACTAAAAAAGCTTCAGTTCTTTTTATTGAAGTTGGGAAGTGGGAAACTCAAGCTCCACAGAAGACTGCAAAAATGAGTCACTCCAAATGGAGTATATTACATTCCTAATTAAAGAGCACATACAGTACTTCATGATTTTAGTACTCTTAAACAATCTCACTGCCCATAAACATTATGCTAATGTCTGTTGCGGGGAGAACCACTTCTGATAGCAATAGAATATGTTTGGGTGGATAGCAACAGAACCACTTTGTAAAGTTTTCTTTTCCTACAGATAGTTCTCCTATTTCTTTGGTTTCCAGAGAAATCTAAAGCATCTGATGAGAAGCTACTAAGTATAAAGTAATAATGTGTACATTAAGGTCATTCACTTATTTGAAGATGACCTTGAAAGTAACAATGACTGTGAATCATACACTTCATTTTATTTCATTGCTTACAAGCAGGGCTGGGTGATGTTTATAGCATTCAAAGGAGAATAGCATATCTTTTATTAAAATTGATGT
>JBCJKH010045008.1:1372-30686 GCA_039877255.1 Loriculus beryllinus
CGGCACGGGGTGCTCACCGCTGTGCTTCCGCCTCTCCAGGCCCATGTGCCACCCTAAGGACCTGGTGCTGCATCCCATGTACAGGCATTCTGGGAGGTGCCCCCCTGGTTCTTCATCAGCCCAATGGGACATGGACGCCTTCGAGGCTCCCAAAACCCAGCAGCAGCAGGGATCGATTGCTGGGGGTGGATGCTTCCCTGGGGGAATGTGACAAGCGGCAATTCATTAACTGTCAATAATGGGGAAGGATGGGACCAGTGGTCCTGCTGTTGCAATTAGGAGGGAGAAGGAGGCTGGAGGGAGGGATGCTGCAAGCTGGGCCGTGAGGGACAATCCTGCTTGTCCGTCCCAGCATGAACAGTATTGAGTCCACAGCACCATGGGGGTCCTGAGGCTGTCCTGGTGTGGGACACAAGGCTTGGGCATGGCCATCCCACTGATGACTTGTCCCTGGTGGGCAGCAGGGCAGGGATGCCTGCACGGGAGCTGCCTCTCTGGGTGTGGAGGGAGGATAACGTAACCTTTCCCCCGATCAATGGAGATTTTGGTTTGTGAGTTATTAGCCCAGTGCCATAAACTATCTCAAAACCACAGAAGTAAAATAATAAATCTCCCTGTTTACCTCCTGTGCGTTGTTTTTAAGCACCAAAGTCCCTCCAGGCATCTGTTCAATATCGCGTCGGCCAAACGCGAACACAAATCACAAAGACAAAGCCGGATTTTGGGGAATATTACTCAGTCTTTGATGCTTTCCAGCACTTGGCGCTGTGCAGGGAAGCTCCTGTGGTCTTGCCGGGCACCGCCAGCAAGTGCTGCAGTGAGTGAGGCTGAGTGAGCACTGCTGAGGGGATGCTGTGTCCCGCTCCTCATGGACCCCATCACAGTGCCTGCCTCCCTCCTCTGCCCCAGGGAGCCCGGTGGTGTTGGGGTATCTCCTGGTCCCCCCCAGCCATAGGTTTTCTTCTCAGTGGTTGTTCTTCCCAGTATTTTTGCCTCCTGGCCATGGTTGCTGCATCCTCCTTCATCAGTAACCGCTGGGTTGGGTTGCTCCGTGGTTTTCCCCTACCCCAGCAGTCTCCCCCTCATTACCCACCAGAATAAACCTTTCAAAGAAGAAAGCAAGAATGGGAAAGGCTACTTCAGGCAGGGCCAGGGTTGGTGGGTTCCCTCCACAGCACTGGGAGCCAGAGCCAGGGGAAATCCCCAGCTGCAAAGAGGAACCTGCCCTGCTGCAGCTGAGACCGGGATGGCAGAAGGGATTGCAAAGACAGGGAAGGATGGAGGATGCGGGAGCTTGCCTTGGTGCGCAGCATGGGGTGCTGGAAACACAGCCTGGTTTGATGGCTTTAATGAGAGGAGCCCCAAGAAGGGAGCTGAGCCCCAGCGTCTCCTCAGGGACACATGAGGTGCACGTTGCTGCTCCTCACTGTGGATGATGGGGTCGGAACATTGGGAAGGAGCCGGGTGCTGCGGCTCCTGTGGGACACCCCATGCGGCTCACGGCCTCTCCCCTTGGAATCGCGCCGCTTCCCGTTCCACACCTGGATCCCAGGAACCCCCACGCTGTTCAAAGCCGGAGCCGGGAGGAAGCCAGCCCCTTCCCTGACCGCGGGGGTCCCGCTCCCCCCACGGTAAGAGCAGGGCTCGGGCTCTCAGCAATGGGAACACAAACAGAGCAGAGCAGGGGTGTTTGGGGGTGCAGAGTAGAGCCCCCCGCGCTCCCCAGCCCTGTGTGCTGACAGTGGGATGCTCCCAGCGGGCTCGTGTCTGATGCACCGCAGCAAAGCTCTGCTGCTGCACGAGGCCTGGGGTTTTTCTGTGGTTGCTGAGTCGGATCCCGATGGATGTAAGCAGGTGCAGCTTCTTGGGTTTCTTCTGAGGCCTGATTTTGGCCTCTAAAGTGTTAAGTGAGTGCTAAGCCCTATAAAATTACCCTTTCAGCTACTATTTCTGCACAAAAGGCGTTCGGCGACAAGATATGCCAAAGCATCTGATGAAGTAATATGTCTATTCTCACTTGTGACATTTATTATTACCAGGGAAAAGAAAAAAAGAGAAAAAAACCCAGCCAGAAAGAACTCTTAATTGAAGGACTATTGTGCCGTGGTAACTGCTATTAAATTAATCTGCTGCATTCCTTTCCACCCACACGCTTTAAAACTTCCTGGTTATAATTAGAACCATTTAAAACCAATTTGACACTCATTGGATGATGCAGTTCAGCTGCTTAATATGGTGAAACATTGGTGAAAGGAGCTGAGTGGGGCTGCAAGCAAGCTGGGTTTGCTCAGCTCTTGTGGAGGATCAAACCCAGGAGCTGATGCTCGTGCAAGGGGATGTTCAGGCCCATAGCGAAATGCAAGCTTGGGTTCATTGTAAGTGCTCCTTGAGCCATGCCCCATCTCTGTCCTCTGTAGTCATCCCATGGGAGATGATAATGCAAGAGCTGCCCAGAGCATTCTTTGCCTGGGGACAACCATGGGTGCTGGGAGGGCTCAGTGGGTGATGCTGCTCTTTTCTGGGTAGCACAAATGCCTCCCCCCTGTTTTGGGAGCACCATGGGCTGTCACCTCCTCCTTTGTGCAAGGCAATAAATGCACCAGAGCGAAAAAGTGCAGATGCAAAAGCATTTGGGTGTTTGAGTGTGCTAAAAAGGCATCTTAAAGCAGGACAGAAAGGTGACTTTTGTAAATGGGAGAGGTGTACTGATACCATGCACCTCTGTGCCTGCCTTAAAACCTCCGTCAGGGGTAGGGAGCCCTTGGGGAGCGCTGGTCCAAGGCAGGATTTGGGGAGGGTTCTGTGGCTGTACAGGAGCAGTTTGATGGGGGAGCAAGCGGAGGAACCACCCAGCCTGGCCGGGGACTGGTGTGAGCCCCAGCGGGTGTCACTTCTGCAAACGTGTTCCTGCTCGGCTGCCTGTATCCGTCATTCTTGTAACCACCTGGGTGGCATTTCCATGCTATCTGCAGCTCTCGAGCACATCCCCGACCACCTCAAGGCGAAGGCAGTTCCTCTCGGCAGCCCTGGAAGGTCCCGTTAGTCACGGTATCTTCACTGTCACCTTCTGTTTCCTTCTCCATTTGGCTTTCAGTTTTGTGACATGTGTTAACCAGGACTGGGCTGGATGCAGCCCCAGCCCCGCAGCTTCCTCACCCGCTGCTGGGACCGTTTCCTGCCCGTGCATCCACCTTGCACCCGGCAGCCAGGGGGGCGATGGCTTTGACTCAGGTTTTGGGGCACAACGCGGGGTTTTGTGCTCTGGACCCTCTGTTCCCTGTGGTTTTCCCATCGAGGAAGAGCTGCGATGAAAACCTCGAGCGTTGCCCCTGCTCCCATCCCCTGCAGCTCAGTTTCAGGTTCCTCTGGGGCCGTGGCCTTTCAGATGTGCCGTGCACAGGAGTTTGGGCACGTGTGGCCGTTCTGACCAGTGCTATTCACCCCATTTTGGGGATCAGACCCCCTCCTCCCATGTCGGTGCCTTCCCTTTTCCCTGCCCTCACTGCTCTCCCTCTTGCTGATGTTTTACATCTCCCTCAGCTCATCCTCATCTCCCTCCCTTGTGCTGCCTGGTCCAGGGCTCAGTGTGGTGGCACAAGGTGGGGATGTGTTCCTGTGCCCTGTTCAAGCCAGTGCTGGGGTGGCTGTGCCAGTGGGAATGGCAGGAGCAGGAAATGTGGGTTGTCTCCCCCTGAGCACAGACCCTGCAATAGGGAGCAGCAGAGGGACCCTGCGAGAATGCAGCAAGAGGCTGGAGGGGTTTGGGGGTTTGTTTTGGTCATAAACAAAATGCCAGGTTTTGAGATTTGGAATCTCTTCTCCCTTCCCATCCTCTCCCCCCTTCCTCTCTGGAGCGCGATCGGCCCCCGGCACGCAGTGGTTATTTATGGTTTGTCTGCTCTGTGTTGGTTGGGTTTGGTTTCGTTGGGGTGGGTTTTTTTTGTTGTTTTTTTGTTGTTTTTTTCCCCCTTTCTCACTACTCCGTCATTTTTTCCCAACTTTGGAAGCGGCCGAAGGACAAACCAAACAGACCGAGGCTATTTCTGCTGCGGCTGCAGGAGCGCTGCGTGCCGGCGCGGGTGCGCGGCGGGGGGCATAACGAGAACCAGCGCTATGGCCCCGGCCAGGCCGAGTAAAATTAGCCCAGGAGGCGGGAGAAGGGGAAACGTCCTCATCCCGGGAAGCCTCCGCAGCCCAGATGGGTTTGTGCGGATGCAGCAGGGATCTGAGTCTCCTCCGTGTTGTTCAGCCTCCCCATCCGCCTCCTCCCTTCACACCCCTTCCCTGCCTGCTCCCCCAAACCAGGCAGCTCCATCCCTGCCACGGTGGTTGCACAAAGCACCTGAGGCCACCTCTCCCCTCCTGGACCGGGAGCCCATGTGGGGTGCAGGGACCCCGAGCATCCCCTGCCTGTCCGGGGCAGTCATTCCACTTGTCTGAGCAGGAGGCATCAGCTCGGCTGTGGCTCTGCCAAAGCATTGCTCCGGTGCCATCCCTCTGTGTGCCATCCTCGCTGACCTCGGGACACGGGTTTGTCTGCCCGTAGGTGTGGAATGAGCGTGCTGAGGTTGGATGTGGGTCTTCAGGAGAGGAAAGGAATTAAGCGGATGATCCAGGCTGTGTGTTTGTAGGAGCAGGACTCCCTCCGGCTCCCCAGGGTGAGGCTGTGTGGGTTCCTGGTGCCCGCGTGTGGTGCTTGCTTGGGGCTCTCGGAGTATTTCTGAGAAACATCCTGGGCCCTGCTGTTCTTCATAGATATAAATGTGCATTAAAGTAAATGTAGTATTAGGATGTGGACAAACGTGATTAGGGAATCGATGCTGTCAGATCAGAGGTCCGGACAGAGAACTCTGCTGGAAGCGATTGAGCCACCACAAAGGGTAATTGAACAGCACCCTACAGCTCTGGCAAAGCACCCAGCAGCGAGGGATGCTCCTGTTCTCCAGGAGCCAGCACATCCCCTGGGCTTGCATGACCCTTGGTTACTTTGGGGCTAGTTTTCCTTTCTCACACATCATGGAGGGCACGATGGGTGCAAAGCCAGCACTGTGCTGTAGTCCGGGCCCTTCTTAAAGCCCTCTGAGGTCCTGTGGACTCAGAAATGAAGCCCAGACCCACAGATTGGAGCTGGCTCAATGCAGAGGTGACAAGAGGCAGTGGCACCTGGGCTGCAGGGCAGCTCCATAAGGAAGGGGTGGAGGCAATTAGGGATTAATCAGCTGCAGCAGGTGGGCTACTTGGGATCCTGGCTGTGCTGCACATCAGCCTGTGCAGAGGGGTTTGGGGCTGTTCCTGTGCTGCAACCCCTGGGAGCTGCTTTGGGAAACATGAGTCTTGGAAAGTTGTTGCTGCTCCTCAGAGCTGTTGTGATGCTGAAATACCTCACAGTGCACTCGTGGTCCCTGTGTGCCAGAGCCCTGGGAAGCAAGGGCTGGCAGGAGCAGGAGGGTGAAGTCTGGGCTGCCCTGGCCCTGGGCTAGTGCTGGGGAGTGGAGGAAGAATCAGGTCGTGCCTGGTGGTCTCTGGTCCGGTGGCTTTAGGTGGTCCTTGCACAGTGCTGGTGATGGGGCAGGAGTTCACCTGGCATTTGGCTCCCTGAGATACCTGCGAAGGTTTTCAAGTAGCCAAAAAAACCCAATTCAGTGTTTCCTGTTGCCTGATGGGAGGCGTCTGAACTGCTTCATGAGGCTGCTCAGGAGTTTTCTTAGCAAAACCAAAGCTTTTCCCATCGAAAAGTGGGAGCACTTTGTTTGGAAGCACTCACACAACGCGCTCCCGGGGCTCAGGAAATGGAGAGCAACCGGCAGAGCATCCGGGTGTCACTCAGTGCATGGGGTCAGCGCAGCAGCTCCCACTGGAGCATCGCCTGAGCTCTGCCAGCCCTCCCCATGGGGAAGGGGAATGGCAAGGATCCCACGTCTTTGTCTCACAGGAGCAGCTCCATGGATAAACTTTCCCCCTCGCCTCCGAAGCTTGTCCGGTCCCAAAGGTTGTCACCCAGCGCGGTGACACTGGAGCACTTAGCGACCTGCGTCAGTCCCCGGAGGGCTTCTTGGTCTTTACTTTTCTGGAGTTGGATTCTCTCTATTTGGTTATTGATTTGAATGTTCAAGTGAGGGGGATGATGTTGGTTTTATGGTGCTGAGCTGCGGCCGCTGGCAGGGGGGCACTGCAGAAATGAACTGAGTCGTTGCTGTGTTATGGTGAACGTGAAGCTGCTGCTTTGGGGGGTGAAGGAGATTCTGGTGGTTCAGCCCTGCAGCACGCTGGGGTAGTGGGATGAGCTTCGGTTGGTGCTGGATGCCCATAAATCCCTTTCGTTCCATGTGAGGACCACAGGAGCAAAACCAATGCAACGAAGCCCTGCTCACCTTGGGTGGCTTTGGCATTAACCATGTGTATGTATATATGGGCAGAAAATTAACTTAATCAAGTCAAAAGAGAATTGATTAATATTTTAGTAAAACCATCTAACTCAACTTTAACAGACTGGTTAAATCTCAGCTGGATAAAAACCGCTGTGGTTCTCCACTGCCTTTTTTTCTCTTAAACACAGGCTGGTTTCCATGGCCCCATTTGCTTGTGGGGGTACCGGAGCGGCCGGCCTCCAGTGGGGTTGCTGAAGAGCATTAGACACACGCAGCTCACCGAGCTGTTTGCCCTTTAGCTGAGCAAATAATTAGTAGTGGTTTGCAAAGGCTCTTTCTCCCCCTCCCCGCTCCCTTTTATAGGTACAATAATCAGATAAAATATTTCTGGAAGACTATTTACAAAGTTCCCCATACCCATCAATCTTGCCGTTAAGAAGGAGCGGAGGAAGATATCTAACCTCAAGAAGCTGCTAATGCAACCGAGCGATTTAATGGTGGGGTGGATGGTTGGGTTTTTTTCCTGCTGCCATTACTATGGAATACATAATAACATCAATAATTAAATATAAATTGGATTTAATATTTTATGCTGGCGACATGTAATTTACACTCTACCCGAGAAATCAAAAGGTCATGTCTGAAGTAAAGGCAAGAAGTAGGGGGAGATGGGCTTGTCCGTCAGATGTGTCCTGCCGTCCTTCTGACAGGCTCTAACCCTGCTGAAAGGGAGCCTCAAAAATTCCTCCAGGGAGGGAAATAAGAGCCTTGTTTGGGGTAGAAAGGGAGAGCTCGTGGTCGGATTCGCACGGTGCAGGAGTTTTTCCTGCTGCATTCCCTGGATCTGACGGTTCTTGATGAAGTAACGCTCTTATCCTGATGTTAAGCATCTGCTGGTGGCGATGGCAACAGGGCTGGGCTGCGAGGGGAGTGTGTGTTGGTGCAGCCCCATCGCTGCTGCAGCCTTGCAGGGATGCTGTGCCGGCAGCGCTGCCGCTGCATTGATCGTCCTGGGGATCCAGCAGGTTTCAGTGCCTCGCCAGTACAGCAGCCTCCATCCATTAACACAGTGGTAATTCAGGAACTGCCTCTGTTGTTTCAGGAATGTCTGAAATATTTCCATTTTTTTATCTCCCTCCTCGGTTGTCAAACACCTTCTCTGATTTCCACACTCATACGCAAGGTTTTGCCCCTGTCCTGGGTCTCAGCAGCCCCAAGCTCTCTTTGCCATTTGCTTTACATCTTTAATTAATTAAAACTAGGAAAAAATCAAACATCTCTTAGGCAGATGTGAGCTTTTTCAGCTTTCCAGCCCCTGCTTTGCATCTCTTTCTTCCTTACCCTGGGTTAGGAGCACGCCGGCAGCGTTGTGCCCTGTGTGCAGGATGAAGACCCCCTTGCTAAGGCACAGCAGCTGGATGCACAAGCAAAGCTTGAACCCTCCTTGCGCTCACTGTACTGGGGTCGCTGCGGCATGGGGAGAGAAGATCCCCTTTGTGGCTGGGATAAATTATTGCTCAAGATTGTGGGCGAAGAGGTCTGGGGCTCGTCTGGGTTGCCCAAAGCAGGTTTCTTCGCAAGTGAGGCTTCTGCTTTTTTGAAGGTTGTGCAACACATCTGGGCAAAGCCATTCTTCATTCTTCTTCTCCTTCTCCCTGGAGTGGGTTAAGAGCTTGGGTGAGACAAGGAAGTCAGGGGAAACCAGCCCAGATGGTGGTTGCTTTTGGGGTCTCACCTGGCACGAACATGGGGGTGGCAGAGTCCATCCAGGAGGGTTTGCTGCCTGCGGCTGAGGTGGAATAATCTTCACTGAGCTTTGTGTTAGTTGAACGTCTAATTTGGTTCTTTCAGCCTCCATGGCCAAGTTAAATAAAAGCCCACGATAGCCGACTTTCCACACCCTCCAGGAGCTACAAACCCATGTTACAGCCACTCAGAAGTGGGCAGAAAATGCCCTGTGGGATTTAGCAAGCTGCAGATGTGGCCAAAACGTCTCCATTAGGCTTTTTGCTAAGCCAGACCCCTACCAGCCACAAGAACCTCAGGAGAGCCCAGCCGTGATAGAGACACTTGGAGAACCCTCTGGCTCGATCCTGCCTCTGGATCCCTGCTGGGTTCAGCCTGATTTGGCTTTTTGCATCACTTGGAGGGTGGCAGTCGCTGTCATTTGGGAGCAGAGCTATTCTGGGTACTTCATTGGACGATGCGGTCAGAGCTGAACTGCCCCCCAAGGCGCTCGGGGCTGAGGTTTATAAGATCATTATGTTTTCAGTGCCTTTTTATGAGGCTTTGGAATCTACTTGGGAAAAGAGCTACTTGGTTTCTGTTGGGGCTAAATGGTTTTGATCAACAATACAGTGGGTTTCGATGCCTCCATCCCTGGCCTGACCCTGCGGTAAGATCAGCACCTGCCTCTGGAGGAGGAAGGGTCTAATGAATGGCAAGAGGATGCGGTGCTAACACCCTTCTCGGGGCTGTGCTTTAGTGGGCTCCTTCCAGTTATGGTGTTTTCCAAGTCACCTATGGAAAATCTACATAAATCCTCTACTCTTGCAGCTTGTGGTGCCCCTGAAAGTGAAACCACCTGTTTTCAAAGGGCAATCCTGACTCTTAATTGCTCTTAATAGCATATTTTGATTTTATGGACAGGATAATGCGGTCTGGGGGCTTGCTTGCTTGGCAGAGAAAACACTGGGCTTTTCTGATGCTTTGAAGTGTTGTATTCAGGAAGGGGTTTGGTGGAGTTTGGGCCCTTCCCTGTGTGTCTCTGTCCCCTGTACAGCCTGCAGCAGCTTTTCAGGGACACAACCACAATAAATTCGGTGGGAATGGGTCAGAAGTTGTCTCAGACTACACATTTTTCCACTTCTAATGCACCAAAATCCAGAGGTATTCTGTGCTATTCCTGTTTGGAAGGGCCAAACAACTTTAATCCTTAAAAGATTAATACAGCGAAGTTGCAATACCATTGATACACTATTATTTTCCATCTTTATTCATCCCCAGATGCAGCAAGAATGGCTCCCTTCAGGCCATTCATAACTGGCAAATGCTTTTAAGACCTTTAACAGTCGCACGCTCCATCTTGCAAGGTGCCTGCTTTATTGTCTGAAAGAGTCGCTCTGAGAAATTACTTCACTAATGTTTTGCAAGGGACCAGCCTGAGTGATTGATGGACAGGATTCAAGTCACTGATAGCCGGTCACTTAATCTGCAATCAGGACTGTCCCGATCAATTTGAGAGGCAGCGGGGAGCGCAGGGAGGAGGAGATGCAGTGATTCACCTTTGCCATGGTGGATATTGAGGGATTATTGCCCGGAGCAGCCAAAGGCAGGATCAGGATGTCTGTGGGACGTTTTGAGGTTAATCCCAGCTGAGGATCTGGAGTTTTGTCTTTTATACTTAGGTTTAAGGATGCCAATATCAAGGAGGATCTACTGAGTCTTTAGCTGTGCCAGCAGCACCATGCTGCTTACTTGTATTTCATGCTCTTCCTAATGTCGTAAACTCTCCCTGCCCTGACTAAAGGCTTTTCCATCACCTCTACAAACTCCCCTTTGTTTTGCAGTGAGTCTTTGTGGTAGGAATTACTGCGTTTTCCCTGCCCTTTTGCTGTGGGAAATGCTGGGGCTGGGGTGCATGTGCAGACTCAGTGACCAGGCTCGTGCCTGTGCTGCTGGATGTTCACGTTGAATTTCCAAGCCCCCTTCAGAGGAGTTGGTGGGCAAATCCTTTCCTGTGGCTCCATTGTCTCACCCTTTCCAGCTGAGCCCCAAAACCAGTTCAATTTGCCCCAAACCCCTCAATTTAAAAGCCAGCCTTGGTGGGGGGAGCCAGAGTCCCTCCAGCCTCGAGGAGGGGCTTGAGGCATGAATCCATCCCTGAAGCTGCTGCAGGAGGGACTCGGTGCTGTACCCCTATCCCAGTGCAGGCACAAACCCCACCTGAGACATTCTGCTGGTGCTGAGCCCCTCTTCCCCCTCCAAAGAGGGACAGTCCCTGGCTGGGGTTACTCTCTGACAAGAAAAGTTGAGCAGCTCTTTGTTTCACCGCCACAATCTTTGTAACAGAAAGCAATTACAGCTAACGGCTCTAAGGTTTTACCTCCCCAACTTGATCTGCCCTGTCACGTCCCATTAACTTTGAATCCAGCACTAATCCCTGCCCTGAAATATATAATGAAAGACATTCAAAATATATCAAAATGGCATTGGTATTGATTTATTAATGCTAGGGAATGCTGCCCTAATTGAGTTTAGGTCCAGGAAGTAAGTTAATGCAGCTGACAGTGATACAGGAATCCAATCTCCCCAGCGCACAGAGTTAGGACTCTTTTTTTCTCTCTTTGTTGTCAGTTGGATAAATAACAAATCAATTTAAATTTCAACGAGGTTGCTAAAAACAAGGCAGCGCCCGCCCAGGCCGGCCCCCAATGGGGTTTCAGCTGCTGGTGAAGGTCGAGGTGGTTCAGCACCGGGTTGAGGACATCCCCACATCCTGCTGAAGGTGCTGACCCATCCCTGGAGGCTGGGGACTGTGTTTCTTGTGGGGGGACCAGGTTGGTGGCTTTGTTGGTAAATGCTGTTGTAGGAAACAGTTGGTTTGCCATTGCTCCTAATTGGAGCTTCTCCTCCTCCAAATCCCACCTGAATGTGGATCTGCAGATGCTGCCCATAGGGGCAGCAGTTATGGGGCTCTGTGGCGTGGGTCCCTTCCCTGGGCTCTGAGGTTCTCTCTCTGCCTGTCCTGCTCAGAAACTCTGCTCTTCCCTTCTCCTCCACAAAGCAGCAGGACTTGCCATTCAGTGCTGCAAGCATCCCTGTGGTCATGCCTTGACTTTGAGCTGTTGAACTCTTGGTTCAAGTTTAGGTCACAAATGCTTGTTGATAATTTGGTTTAGGACTAAGCAACCGATACTGCTGCCCTGGAGCTGCAGAGCCCACTCCTTCAGAGTCATCTTTTTACCTTCTCTGGGCTTTTCTTTTTTTAAGCCCTGAGAAATACTCAGGGCTTGTGTTTGAAACCCAGCCGCGCTGGGGTTGGTATGGTCAAGAAGGCAGAGGAGCCCGAGTTAATTAAATCAACAGCTAACAGTGGAGGTTACCCACAGAAGTGAACCTTGGTGCCCCTAAAACCACTGACCAGAGAATGGCTGGAAAAAACAAAACCACAGTTGGAGTGAAATGGAAAAAGAAATCTTCAGCTCTATATCACTTCAGCTAGCCACAGGTATCAGAACATTAATTGCTCTTTGACTTGATTTTGTTGTGGGATTAAGGGCACATTGTGGCTTATGAAGATTATTCTAGGAGCCACAAGGATGGATGCAAAATCCATCTGTTAAGCATTTCTTTGCATGCTGAAATCCAGGATGCTGCTGCAGCCGCTCTCCAGCACGGCCATAGGCACTGAGCAGCCACTTCAGCTTTTCCAACCCACATGTTCCCTGCTGGAAGCTCAGAGCTCCCTGTCCCTGTGGGGCAGGTTGAGCACCACATGTAAAGATTTCGGGTGCAGGATTGATCTGCTTGCTTTGCCTGCAGTGAAGGTTCTGCTCAGAGGAGGGTCCTGCCTCCTTCCTTCCAAGTGTACACTGATGAATGGACCGGCATGGCAATTTGCAGGGAGGTATCCATGCTCAGGAGGCTGTAAAACACATGGGACAGTTTGAGGCAGAGATGAGCTGTACCTCAGGTTTTTCCTTTGTGTTGCAGGGGGCTGGCCTCAACTCCAATGCTGACCAGTGCTGCAAGACCCATCCCTTCTCTCAGTCATCCCTGTGATGCTCTGCTCTGTGCTGGCTGCCCTGCATGGAAGCACTGATGGATGTAAGGAACAACCACAGCCTGGGTGTCACTGTTGGCCCTGGGAAGGTTTCCTGAAGCCAGAGGCAGCAGGGAGCTGCTGTTCTGGGAGCCATGGGGGGAGATTGTCACCAGTGCATCACTCCCTGCCCAGGGCTCAGTGCCGGGCGCTGTCTCTCGGTGCCTTTTCAAACCCATAAATCCAGGAGATCAGAGCAGGGGGATCCAGTCAAGCCCGTAAGTCACAGGACGTCAAATAAAACCGCGGACGTTAAAGCTTTACTGCAGTGAATAGTTTTAATTTCCTGGGTATAACAGCTGGGTTGACGCTAATGACAGATGAAAGCAGAGATTTCCCGGTCAGTCCAGCCCCAGCCCGGCCCGACACAGCCAGGAGCACAGGTTGTTAACAATGCGGCTCTTTGTCCCCTGAAACTTGGATCCATTAGACCCAAAGATGTTAATTACAACAGAAATTACCTATGAAAGGCCTTGCTCAGGAGCCTGAATGTTTGCAGCCAGTAATAACTGTATTTTTTCCATAATGCTGGTGCCATTTGTTTGGCGGGGGTTTGGGGTTGGTTTCAGTTTTGGTTCAGGGCTTTTTGTTTGCTTGGTTTTTTCTTAAGTCTGCTTCACTAATGTGATAATTAATGTCTTCTGCCTGGCCCTGACTGCGGCCACCATGGGGGTTTGCTGCAGTGGCCTTCCTGCCCTTCAGCAGCCTTAGAGGAAGGATGTAAATGGATGTTTGGAAACTAAAGGAAAGCCTTTGGGTGTTTTAGGTTTTGTGACTGCTGGGAGCTGCCATGGAAGCAGTGGGGGTGATTGTGCCATGATGCATGGGGTGGCAGTACCTAGGGAGAGCTCATGTCCCCAAGAAGCCTTTAGAGTCAAGTTTCTGCTCTGAGACCTGTTCCTGATCCATATTGGGCCCTTTGTGTTGTGAAGGACTTGCCCTTTGCAGGTGCTTCACAACCGTTCAACAGCTGGGTTGAGAAGGAGGTGCACATCCTGGCTCTTACCCAGCCACTTCTTTTCCCAGTTGGATTTTATTGCTGCTTTTCATCTCAAAAAGCCCATGAGCTCAGGGCAGGGTGTGCAAACTGGGCCATCCCCTAGCACTGTGCTGTTGGCTCAGTCCACCAGTGCGTGACCAGGTGATGGCCATTATGTGGACACTCTTCTGAAGAGATGGAAAATCCCCAGCTGATGTCAGGGCTCGTGTCAAGCCTTGCTTTCCAGCCCATTCCCTGCTTTCTTTTTCCTCCTGAGTGGAGGCTCCTCTCAGATGCAGGGATGCTCAGAGGTGTCCTGGTCTCCTGGAAAGATGGACCAGATGGTGGGTCGAGGCGCTAAACAAGGGTGTTCATCCTGTGAGCAGAGAAGATGCTGCTTATGGAAGTGGGAGAAGAGCCGAGACTCTAAAGAAGAAGTAGGACATCAGCAAACCACCTCATCTGGCTTTGTCTCAAAGCACAACCCCAAGAGGTGGCTGTGTGGTGGGCAGTGGTGACCTGCACCCTGCACGCTCAGCAGAGCTGAGGGAAGTTGCGCTGCTGATCAAGGGCAGGTTTTGGGTTCATGGTGGCCCGGCTGTGCCCTTGCCTTGCTCAGCAGCTTGGGTGATGCTTGGGGACAATACCTGTGTGAAAGGATGTGCTGGGAGGTGAGAAGCCATCAGGTCATGACACCGGCAGAGCTGGGGACCGGCGTCATCTCAGGCCAGGAGCAAAGGGAGAAGCAGGGAAAGGGGTGACCACAGCTGGGAACAGGGAAACAGAAGTGAGGGGCTGTTGTACAGCCGTGAGGGCTGCTGGGACTGAGTCCCTGTGCCGGTGCTTTCCCTGCTCCAGCAAATGGGGTGCAGGGCTTGGGACTGGCTCATGGCCCTGGGAGCATGCGGTGGTGAGAGCTGTTTGGTGCTCGATGGGCACCGACTCTCTCTTCTGTCTTGTCACTTGGTTTTAGGCATCAACATCTACTATTGCAGAGCCCCCAGGGAGCTCAGAGTGGAAAATATTGTGTTCCTTACCCCAGCCCACCCCTTGCTTAATGAGCGCATTAACAACAAGCCCCTGTTTATTTATATCAATTTCAAAATCTCTGAAGACGCTCCTATATATAAGCAGGGCATCAGATCCCATCCCTGTAATGGGTCATTAATGTATTTTAAGCGAGAGAGACAAGTTTGCATTGGCAGAGAGGAGGATCAAAAATGCTTTTATAGCAAAATGACCAAGAGTGCCTTTTTGATTGCCTCTAAATTCCCAGTGAATAAATGAATAATAGAAAAATAAATGAATAATAGATATATCAGTGAATTAGAAATTGCAGTGCAAGGATAACAAGTCACCCTGTACCCCTGTGAGGATATTTGTTTAACAGGACAAACAGGGAAAGTCAATACAGAAGGTGCACGGGGATGCGATAAAACTCTCCCTGTTGCATCACTGTAGGTGGCAAACTCCGGATGCTCCTTCAGGCGAGTGGTTTCTTGGGGTGCTGAGTCCAAACTGCCCTACGAGGATGCAGCCTCCACTTGGATGCATTCCCACGTCAGGACCAGCCGATGGCCCATGAATGCTACCATTACGCTGCCAAGGGAAGCAGCGCTGCTGCCCGGTGCCATTGGCTGCAGTGACCAACCCTTTGGTGAGCCCCAGCCTCTGGGCTCTGGCCACGTCCAAGGACGCCCCGTCCATCATGTCCCATGGTTGAGCCGCTCTGGAGCGATGTGCACTAGAGGGAGACAAAGCCCCACGCTCCGCCCGGGGTGCAGGGTGCCCGGTGGGAATGGGTGCCCCATGGCATGGGAACCCAATCACCAGCGCTGCTGCGGCTCTTCCCAGTGCAAGGTCCAGCCGGATGCACCACGGATGCTGCCGTGTGAGCCAGGAGCTCCTCAAGGGCTCAGGTGTGGATCTGTGGATGAGCTGAACTCAGGCTCTTCACACCCTTGGGTGCAGCAATGGTGTGGCACCCGCTGCCGAGGTCCCTTGGCCGAATGCGCAATAGCACATGGCTTTCCTGTGCGGTGCTGGTGTTGTGGCTGCGGTGCTGGTGTTCTGGTGTCATGGTATCGGCGCCCAGGCTGTGGTGCTGAGCCTGGGCTGTGCTCCCTGTGCAGCTCCACGTGGCCTTGGATTCTGCTGTGCCACAGCAGTGATTGATGCCCCGGGCTGCCGCAGCGCCCGCGGGCCCCGGTCAATAGGCAGATGGGGCTGTTTGTGGCTTCGCCGTCGGAGCCGCTGGCCACGGCCGGCAGCAGCTCGAGGCTCTGAAGCCACATGGGAAGCGTGGTTGGGGCTCCCGCAGCCGCCGGCACCGTCCTCTCCACCCAGGGCAGATCCCTGCCCGTTCATCCTGCCTGTCCTGCCCGCACACAAGAGAGGTTTCCCTGGGGTCTAAAGGGCTGAAAACCCGTGGGATTGGGTTTCTCCTCAGCCCACAAGAGGCAGTCCCTCCCTTGAAAAAGGTCTTCTCTGAGTGATGGTTTAGAACTGCTCTGCCAAGAAGACGTTTTGCTTCAAATAGATGTAACGGGTATGAATTAGAACAAAAAATACTTGATTTGTTGCTGTAATCCATCTCCACCCCTCATCTCCCTCCACTCCAGTGAATGCTTCGATGCTTCTATCCCTAAATCTGAACAAATGTCAATTGTACAGTTAAAACTTAGGGGATGAACTGAAATTTCAAGTATTGCCCTTGAAATAAGCGTGGCTGCCCAGCTACTCAGCCCTTGGTTTGGTGCGTACAGGTTGTGTGATGAAATGCAATTTTACTTGGTTAGTTATTCTTTATGCCTCTCCCCAAATGTTCTCTCTAATCTAGAAGTTACTCAAGCAGGTGCCATTTCCCACCACAGCACTCCTGGTCCTCCAAACACATGGGTAAACTCAGAACTTCAGTGAGCAGCATTGGACATGGCTTTGTTTGACTCCAAGGGGGGCAATGCTGATTCCTCCCAGTGGAGACCCTTGCCTGAGGGCTGTATCTTTAATGAGATCCTAAACATCCTCCTGCTGATGGGTTCATCCCAGGGTGTTTGTCACCAGCAAACACGATGTTACAGCATCTCTGAGGTGTGAATTGTGTCCATGGGGATGGTCACTGTGAGAAGCCCCAGCAGGGGCTGGGCTGTGCACATGTTTTGGGGTGGAAAGGAGCAGAGTCGGTTCCTTTGATGTGTGGGGTTTTTTCCATCAGGAAAAGGCTCCCAGAGGGTCAAGGGATGTTTCATGGGCAGGGCTGGAGCTGCACCCCATGAAACGGGGGTCACGCCTCTGCCCCAAGCTCTCCATGTGAATCTCGTTGAGCTTGGGGGCTGTTTTCCCACTGGCAGTGCCACGTTCAGTCTGAACCTGTCCCATGCCTGAGTGCTCTGTTTCAATGCGGTTGGTTTGTCTGTTTTAATGCCTTTTGCTCTATTTCTGCTCTGTAGAAACTCCTCTTTCTTTTCCTGAGGCTGCAGTGATGCCATCCTGCATGTTCTGCCACCCAGGACAGCCTTGGAGGGAAAGAATATCACCCATCATTAAGACACCTCGTTAGGCACAGCCAAGGTCCCCAGAGCAGCCCCTATTGACCACTCCATGCCCCTCTAGATTTGTTTTATGGGGCCACCAACCCATGACATTCAAAGGTGCCATCCAGAAGATTTTTCAGTTGATGACGAGCTAGTGGTAACATCAGGGAGGGGGTTCTTCAGTCAGCATAAGTGATGGTGATGTTCATCTCAGCCTCTCTGTAGGAGAGATCTCCTTTGCTGCAGGACTTGGGAATGTCTGAGGGGCTGACTCTGCCTCGAGTTGGGGGAGAGGGGTGAAGGCTCCAGTTCTCTGTTTTCTGAACAGTTTGCTTGTGCACTCGATGAAAATAGCTGTGTCATTGGAAACCACAGGTTCCCTGCCGTTGACATCTCCATTAATGAAGAAATCATTGCTGTTTGCAGGTCAAGAGCTGTGGTTTGCAGCCAGTTACGCTAATGAAGACTGTGGTGTGCCCAGCCTCGTCTGGCTCTGCTCCAGCACCCGTGGAGGGTTCGACCCACACCATCGAGTGCTTTCACCAGTTAAACAGCACAGCAGCAGCACCAGCACCTCCCATCACCTCCCAGCTGGAGGCTGGAGGTTGCAGATGGCCTCCAATGTGCCCCAGACCACACAGGCCGGTTTTGTGGCTGGCAGGGAGCAGCCGTCCCCATCCTGGCCTTGGTCCTCAGCACTGCCATCAAAGGAAGGAGCTCCCAGGTAGGGTGAACCAAGGAAATATTGAAGTGATGCTGCAGAATCAGGTTTTGGAGATGAGGAATGATGGCCAATGGTGGTCTCAGCTAGCCTGGTCCTGTGGGACATGTCTGCCCTGAGTAGGGCTCCCTGACCCTGTGGTAGTTGCCCTCCATGTAGTGGAGGGTTGGTGTTTTCCTCAAAGCTGAACAGGAGTGTGTCTGGCTGAGGGTTTGTGTTTGCTTGGCTGGTAATGAAGGTGCTGTGAGCCTTAGATTCATGTGAGGGGGTGATCCCATGGAGCCAGGGTGCTGTGCTTATGCAGCTTTCTTTTGCATCAAAAGCTCTGCTTTTGTGGCTCTTCTAGCTTATCTAATGTTTGAGACAAAACCTTTCTAATGGCTTTTTGTTATTAAAAAAAGGCTGTGTGCCTCACTAGTACTTGGAAGTGCTCAGGAAAGTGAACCAGTCTCATGTAAGAAGTTGTGCTAGAGCTAAGGGAGGCTTATAGTGTAATTTGATGTGTAACTTATTTTTGGCACTGTGTTTGCAGGCCTGCTTCACAACCCTAATTTTTTAATTATATTTTTAATTTTTTTTCTGTGATTGGTATTGTCTTGAGCATGATTGGAGCTCTGCTGCAAACTGAGTAGAGGAGTTAGCAGGCTGAATAGGAGATGAGCTGGGAGATAAGGTCTGAGCAATGCTGTTGTCTGAGGGTGCTGGTGGAGGTGCAAGCTGAAAGCAAATAATTTCTTAAGCTATGGTGAAATCCCTTGTCTCTTGGCCTCTGGAGTCAGGGCTGGGAATGGGTGTCTAGCATGTGCTGCCTGCTGGAGCGTTTGTGCTGCCTTTAGGTCAGTATTGGTTACAAGCGGGAGGAAAGCCTGAGGAAGTGGACAGTGCTGCTAATACAGCTAGTCTGCTTGTGTTAGGAGATGTAAAACTGAACTTCTCAGGTTTGTGAGCGTGTAAGTTTTGGGAGTGGGTTTGTTTTGTTTTGATGGGTTTTGGTTTTTGGGTTTGGGATTTTTTTAAAAAATATTATTTAAAAATAGAAGGAAAGATTGTAAATGTTTTTTCTTAATGTGTTCAAGTACCTAGATATGAAATACCTGTATATCTGAAGTTGCACCAGTCTTACAAGAGCTTAAATGTACTTAGCCTTCTTTTCTTCCAAACTATGTTCAATGCTTTATTCTCCCTAGAAACTTTTAATTTAAGCAGGTTTAAAAGCAGAAGCAACATGACTATGGGTGCAGCTCTGCTTCTGCAGCTGGAGGAGCTGCCAGTGCTGTGCCAGCCCCCTTCCCATTTTACAAACAGCTGAATTACTGCCGAGATACTTGAGCAGGATGACAACAAGCCCTGCTTTCTTAAAAAGTCTTTGCATTAAGGAAATCTGTGTAACTGCTCCTCATAGCAGAAATTCATCTTTGGACCCAAAGCCTGCCTGTTTGCAGGTTTGGGAGTGACTTGACTGAGGGTGTGCTGGAGTTCTGGGAGGTGCTGATGGAGATCTGTGGGATGGAGCAGTTGCTGGAGGGATGGTTATCCTAGTGCCCTTCCTGCCCCATGGTCCCTTTGGATGCAGGGTTTGCTACCGGTTTAGTTTTCTCAGATCCTGGATGGAGTTTAAATATTCACATTGATGTGTCTGTGGAACCCTATGGCTGCCTGGATGGCTTTTCCTCTGTTCTCTGGACCAGAAGTGTGCCTGTGAATGGTGTGTTTCCAAAACCTTGAGTAGTTCCAACCTGGGGTGCCAGATAAATCCAGCTGCTCATATAAATTCCCCAACCTGTATTGAAGAATTGCTTAGTCTTCACACATCTAGCTCCTAAAAAAAAAACCCCAAAAAAACCCTCTAATTATTTTGCAGCATATGGAATCATTCCAATCAAAAATAGCTTGTCTAGAATATTTGCTGAAATTTCCAGGTATAAGTGGAAAACATAATTATCAGCTTCATGTAAAAATGAAAACACTGTTTAGGCTAGAGGAGATTCAATCTGTTGAAGTACATTTCAATCTCTATCTGATGCTAAATAGCTATCTGCATTGCAGATAAAGCTATATTTGCATGCAGACCTGGATGTTGTCATCTCTTTCTGCGATTGTTTTGATTTAAGGTCCTTTGTACAAACTCATTAGCTGTCTAGAATATCTTAGTCTGTAAGTATCTCTCTGGAGACAATATTCAAGCTACCTTGAGGACCTCTGATTATTTCATACAAGTGTTTTTCCTGCTTTGAGGGCACTTACTGTCTTGGCCACCTTGATTTAACCTAAAGTGAATGCAGTCAGTGTAACTTAGTTGAGAGAGGGAAGAAGGAAATTGATTGTAACTTTAATTTCTAGGCAATGCAGATACAGTTGAATATTCCTTAGGAGTTTGAATGAAAGTGCTTTGGACAGCTTACAGGCTTTAAAAACAAATAATATGCCCTTCCTTCATCTCTAAGTAAAATCCTAAGCTTTTCTTCCTGTGTGCTCCATTTCTTATATCTAAGACTCCAGAATCTGTTTGGATTATAATTACTTTAGCCCAGAAGAACCTTAACCCTTTACTCTTAAGGCAGGCTGTTTCTGAGATATCAATATATATGTATGATATCAAGGATTTTTCTGAATACTAACATGGCAATTATCCTGTGATTTCTCTAATTCTGTAGCAGTATTTGGTCTCTTGATCTTTAGATGTGCTTACAAGAACAGAGACTTGGGTTTTGGATAATCCTCTATTTCTAAACTGAAGGACTAAAGAGTGTTCCCTGTAATTCATGGATGATTTACATCACTTTCCTTACTACTTGGATTTACATGCTAATAGGGCTTTTAAAAAAAATAGTCATGCATGTAGACCAGACCTGGATATTAAAGGAATCTTCTGGGTTTGTGGTTTTGGTTAATGTGGCTGTGGAGAAAATAATTTAAACAGATGAAGTATTTAAAATAATTAACTAATAGTTAAAATAACTATCTCAGTGTTAAGTGATCCACATCCTTTTTTGTTTAGCAATTTAACATATTTCTGTGATTGAGGCTACTTAGGGTGACAAAATGGGCAGATCATTAACTTAGCCAATATTGAGGTTTGATAGCAACACTGGGTGAATTATTCTTGGACATGTCTTGGGTTTTAAAATGATCTTGACTACTTAAATGTCTATTTTTTTAAAATGCAAACCTGCATATATTTGCCCTCTTTTTAGATTTGGTGTTCTTCACACCAGTTGCAGAAATAAATATAAGCTGGATTTCATGTTTTCATGTTGAAGTTATTTTTTGGTAACTATTTGGTGTGAATATCATGGGGTTTTGCCATGGATCCTTTCTCACTTGTCTGAGCTGCTACTTCAGAGGGAGAGCTTCTCTGCTGATGACCAGGAGAGGAGCTGTTTTGCTTCTCACTTGCCGTCTTCTCCAGGTGTCAGTATTGTTAGGAGACAGAAGGAATAAGGTTGTCCTCTTCATGTTCAAATTCCCTGTAAGCAGCTTCTATAATGAGTTTTTGTTCACCTTGTCTTTCTCAGTGATTAACTCTGGACAATGAATCTTGCTTACAAACCTTGCTTACTTGTAGCACTAAGTTGGCTCTTGGATTTTGTATTAAACTACGGCACATTGCAAAGAGCGATGGCACGGAACACATGTACACAGTTGTTGATGCGGAATATTAGTAATTATATTAGTTTGGGAAATGCAGAAAGAGCATGTGTTCATTAGCAAGTAGTTATTCAGCAGAACATTTAAGAGTCTATTTGTTAGAACAGCCCTTTGATTCAGAGGATGATGATTCCTGGTGGATATCTCCTGTACAAATGAGAGCAGTGCTAGAGCAAACATGATTGTTTGTTAGTACCAGAAGTGGTTAAAGCAAGTGTGGGGTTAATTGCAGTGAAACCCTTGTGTGGTGAGCTCCACCACTAGTGAGAGCACATGGGGTGGAGGAACCCAAGTGAGCTTTGGGACTAATTTCACATGAGCTGTCTCTAACCTAAACCTGAAATTAGCCATGTGCTGGAGTCTCCCTTTTTGGTACTCAGGATGATACATGGATCAACATCTAGTCACTTAAATGAGGATAAAACGCCTTTTCTACTAATGAGTTTTGTTATGTACATATTACTGTGAAAAATGTTGCTTTATGATATTTTGACATGCACGGATCTGAGTGGGAACTGCAGATCTTGGAACTTATTTTAGTCCTGTGCAGGTGGCTGAGTTTGCTAATAAAAATTAGCTCATTGACTGTTTCAATAAAAGCAAAAGCAACCAAGCAAAGCCCCTTCGAATCACCCATCTTGGGCAGGATCCCTCGAGGTAGTTGATCTGAGCTCTCTCAAGGCCAGGCCAGCAGTACCAGGCTGCTCAGTGCCTTCTCTGTTTTCCAGATGATGGACCTCCTGTCCTGGCTTTTGGCTACTTTCTTCACACAAGGTTGTTTTTCCCTAATGCCTAATCAGTCTCACATGCCTGGGTTTTTCCTACTTCCCTTTGCCATGCACCTCAGGAGGGGTCTGACCCTGTTTTCCCAGCAGAGGACACAGCAAAGTACTATTGCTGCTCTCTGACCATGCAATTATAATGGTGGGGTTGGACTGCTGAAGAAATGCAGGTGAACATTGGAGCAAACTTCTTTAATACAATCTGCAAATGTATATTGATCCCTCCATTTTCATGACTTTGGAAACCTTCTGCCTGGGCTCCCTTTAATCAAAAAAAATCATCAACAAGCATGAAATAATCGTTTAAAAGTTAGTATAGTTCAACTCTTGGAAAATTTGCATTAATGAAAGGTGGTTTATTTCTTTATTTCAAACTTGGTGAAAAACCTTTCCATGATCTGTGCTAAGCTACTAGGTGTTTTTCTTTGTTAGCTGCTTTTAATTTGGATTTGGTTTCACTTCCAGCTGAATTATTCTGTACTTTTGAAAATGATTTCCTGAAAGCTATTATCAGCATATTTTTTCCTGTGGTAGATTTCTATTCTTCTGCAGGTCCTTATCTGTAAGGTGAAATGGGAAAATGCAGTATCTCCTTGTATGTATGTCCCTGGATGTCAGCTGCAATTAGTGTGCAGCACTGGGGCTTCTTCAAGCTCCAGAGCTGGGCATCCTGCTGCAGTTATATGCCTACAATATTTTCACTTTCCCATTTTCCTCTACTTCTGCTCCCATCTCGATGCTATATTTTTCCATGCGTGGTCAAAGGTGGTATCTGAGCTCTGCACTACTTCCATTTTGCACTGAACACATAGAGCTGGCTACAAAAGCAGCGAGCATGGAAGCTTGAAACAGCTTGGCATCTCTCTTCAGAAGGACTTAGTTAAAATACCAAGAAACTTGATGTAGTCTGCTATTACTTGCCCCATTTATAATCAGTTTGCCATCTAAAAAATGAAGGTAATAGGCTAGCAGTTATTGGCTGAAGCTAATAGACCTTATAAAGGAAACTGTAATTTTTGCAGGGTGTAAAGGGGTATTATTCTTTAGATTAAGACCAGCTAGTTGCAACTAATGAACTATATCCCACATAATGTGCAAGATGATCCCACTGGTACCTCTACATAGAGAGCTTTGGTTAATCTTCTAATTTTCTCATTATTAAAGGAATAAAATTATTCCTAATAGCATGTAATTTTGTGGTCAAGCAGATAATTCTTTCTTGCATAAAACAGTAACAATCTTCTTTGGTGTAAATCAGTATGTGCCATTATTGACTTCAAGTCTGGATTGCAGCTCACTCCCTTAACCCTAAACCAAGGCTTTATGAACCAGGCTTCTCCATGGCTGCTGGTGTTCTTTGTTAAGCTTGTCTGACCAGCCTCAGTTCTTGCTGTTATTTAAGCTGTTCCTGATGGCCCCAGCCCTTCTTTCTCTGTTTATTCTTTTCTAAGCAGCATCTTCTCCTAGACACAAAATCTTTAAGAAATATATGATTATTAAGGTCTTTAATATAAACAGCTGAAATAGCTTTTTCCTTACAAACTCTATCTACAAAGTTGCTCATAATCAGAGCTCTGACACTTAGACCACTGAATCGTGTTTAGATGCCTAAAGTCTCAAGTGTTAGGAAAAATCTTAGAAGTACATGAATGTACTACTGAAATATACAGTAAATATTGTCTCTTTCTAAGCAAAGAGGAGCTGGAGCAGGAAAGTGACTGATCAAACAAACTAATATCACTAGCATCAAGTTTTAAGGCTGAAAGCCAAACAAGTGCCAGATGGGAGGAGACAGACATTTTACACCAGCATGATGTGGGACATGGACATTTGGAAATATTCTGTAGTTTCACAGTAGCTTTGTATGGGCTAGGCACAAAGCACTTGCTTTAGAAAACTGGTAATGGGCTAGGTTTTTGTAAAATGGCTTGAATTTCAGCCTGAAATTGCTGAAAATCAGGTCCTGAAGTGCTTTGCTTCTTGCTGCATACAGACTGCAGAGGTAGTTAATCATAGCTCTGTATGTGCCATGTGTGGTATGTGTATGTGATCCATGCCTATGTGTGGAGGCACCAGTTGGCCTTGGTTTAGGGAAGGTAGTAAAGGGCTGCTAGTTTGGGGAGTGGGCATGGAACAGAAGCTGCTAGATCAGTTCACCCTAGTTACAGTTACAGTGAAAGAGGTCATACCCGTTCCCCTGATTGTGGGAGATGTTCCCAGAGCTGCCTTTCATTTCATCACCTACAACTTGGGACTCCCTTCTCCAGGATTTTAGCTGCTGTGCACCTTTGCTGTGTGTTGGATCAGGACCTGAAAAGTCAGACTGCCCTTCCCAAAGGCAACCCCTGTGTGCCACAAAAAGCCAGGTTCTCTTCCTATGCTCTGTGCTAATTCAATATACAGGAGAAACAGGCTGATTTGTAGTGCTCCTTCCAGCTGGAAGAAGCTTCCCCTGGGTGCAGACATTGTGCTTGTTGAGGACCTGTGCAGTCTCCAGCTAATGCCCACTCCCTGCTGCTGAGCAAGGGCTGGAGAAAGGAGGGCTAGAAAGGAGGGCTAGCCCTCCCTTTGCAGGAACTGCCTAGAGGAGGAAAGAATATGGGAAGGATACACTTCGGCTCAAAATTCAGCCACCCCCTCAATAAACAGTGATTTCAAAGCTGGTACATCTGAAATCAATAGTAGAATAGACACCAGCCATTGCGGGGATGGGCATGCCACCAATTCTGCGGGTTTCTGCAGCTTTACCTTTTCCTGATTTCAAGCTGGTTTTAAAAGCTCTTGGTTCCCATAAGATGCTGAAGACTTACTTCTTCCTTGCACTGTGTGGTTTGGTCTCATTTGACCTAATTGGCTTAGTTTTAGCTAGGCAGCTGCTGACTTCATCCTTATTAAATTCTTATGCTGCTTATAAATAATGAGTTTCTAATAATAGCCACTTTCTTTGCTTAATTAAAGTATTTTCATTTAATGGCTGCTCAGTGTTTTTTCTCATTCCTGGTTTGTTTTTTAACACCCTGTCTTAATGATTATGCAGTTTGAGGGATTACGCTCAGGAGAGGGGAGAACTTTCTTGTACCAATTAGAGAGTGTCTCTAGAGACCATGGTATGAGAGGTGAGATACTAGGTGTTACCAAGGGCTCTTCCTATTAATGAGTTGCATATGCATCCAATGAGTTATTAAGGACACCTGCTGGAAAATGTAGGCAAGAAAATGAATGCAGATGATTACAGTAAATATGATTTCCTAGGGCAGCTCCCCCTTCCTCAGCAAACAGCAGTATAGCAAATGACAGAGATGCTGCTTTTATGAATAAATCAAATGAAGGGAGGACCACAGAAGGAAAACTGGTACCTTAAACTAAGGAATTTTTTTCAGTGAAACACTGTAGAGTATTGCCTAACATCTTTTAACAGCCTTTCTCATGAGCAACACGTATACCATTGCATGGGTTTGCCAGACTGGTTTTAATTTAATTCCCTTTAAAAGCTTTAATAAAAAGAAAATACAGCTGCTTTAGAAATGGGGAGCTTTAAGGTGACAGTTATAAAACTGCCTCACAATGTAAGCATTAAGGAAAAAAGGCATGATTTTTTTTGGGGGGGGGGGGTTTGGGAGGGATGTATTTGCAATAAAACCTGCAAGTGAAGCAGTTATTGTCCCATGGCTAGAGGAGGTGCAGCTACTTTCCTGGGCCCCCACCATGCAGCTCAACCTCCTAGTAGCATATTTTATAATCTTTGTTAATTATATTATTTCCACAAGCAATGTGTCTCCACAGCAGAAATGTTGAGAAGACTTTGAATAATACTGTCTAGTCTTCATATTTCGAAAGATCTAATTATGGTTTAATTTGACCTCTAATAATCTCTAGTTAGTTTGTTAGCTGTGCACTGGGAAAACTGTTACAAAATGTATAATGAGAGATGTTATTTTCTTGCCTCTCTCTCTCTGAATTAATAAAATCATGGCTTGAATTTATGAGGGTGCTGCTGGGGTTCAGCAGAGATCTGGAAAAGGCTCAGAGGGAGCATATTCAACCTCTCCTATGTGCTTATACTAACACAGACGCCTTTCTTCCCCTTTATTGGAAAATGCTGTCTAGATTTGGTAACATACGAACAGAGAAAAAGTTGAATTTACAATGAATTGCAGTGGGTTGATTTTTTCGGAATAAATGTGAAGTCTACTTCTAGGTGGTTTTCAATGTACTTTTTATGAAATGTTCAATGTCTCACCAGAGCCTTTTAATGGACTGCTACCTGCATATGCATTTACATGGGCAAACTTAAATACATGTACAGACCTAGGTTTGAGTATAGGTTTCTGCAAAGAGACATTTCGGCCGTTGCAAGGAAGAGTGGAGGTTTCTCTAACTGCCTTTTCCTGCTTTCCTCCCTCTTCAGGAGACTTTGTTTTGGTTTGTTTGTTTGTTTTTAATAGCAAACTAAAACCCAAGGAAAAGGTACTTCAAAAATCTCAGTTAATCTTCAGTTTTGAAGTAGGAGTTGTTAAAGGCATTGTTGCTGCTCTCAGGATGTTTTTCATAAAATCTGTTGCAGCTTGTATTTCCTCTGTGCCACTGTGGTACTAGTTTGGCATATTCCTGAGCTGAGATTTAAGGGCGATTTTACTAACTACACTGTTTCCTCAGTGTGCTAGCAGCCAAGTTTGTAAGTGCCAACCTCCAGAGCTGCTCTTTAAAGAGTAGCAAAGATGAACTTTTTTTTCTCTGCCTACAGGATTAAAGAAAGGCTTTTATCTAAAAATAAAAACAATGACAAATGGAATTGTGGACCAACATTAACTGTGAAATAACCTCAGTAAATTACCAGCTTGGAAATTCCATAGCACTTCCCCCTTAGCAGAGTAACTCCTGCAGTTTGAAATGGCAAAATTTCAACAGTGCTTGCCTTTGTGCTGCCTTTTGAATAAGGCGATACTTGGTTATATTAGGGTAATATAATGTCTAATGTGTAATTACATACAGCATTGTAGGTTGGGAAGAGAGGGAGAAATATTTCCCACAATGCTATTTCCCATAAAATTTCAATGCTTTACACCGCTTGAAAGAAACATTCAGTCCCAGTTTTTCTGTGTTTCTTATGCAAAAACGTTCACTAAATTCCAAACTAATTCCACCTACAGCAATGCTCAGAACATTTTAACCCATGGGCAGGCTATGAATTCTGTCCCCCTCAGTCTCTGCACATCTCTAATATTGACAGTGTTTAAGTTGTGTGCTGTTTGGTTGGTTGTTTAGGTTTTTGTGGGTTTTTTTTTGGGGGGGGGGTGGGGGGTTGATGGGGTTTTGTGGTTTTGGGGGTTTTTTTGGGTTGGTTTTCTTTTTTTTTTTATATTTTTTTTTTAATTATCCAGTAGAGTGCCATCTGTCCAAAGCCAGTCTAGGTGGGGTGTCTGCCTATTTGTTACTTCTCCCTTATGGATTTGAGCTGGAATAAAGTGCAACCTGACGCGATGTTACTTAGTGTTGGGAAATGGCCATTTCCAATTTTGTTGAATTTGAAGACAAGAAATTGTTCAGGGACTGGGGATGCCCAGCAGGTCTGTGGCCACAGGGGTGGCTACCTTGGTGGGGCTGCAGCCTCTGTGCCTGCTGAGTTGTTTGTTAATGTGAAGTTTTTGCCTCTGATATTTCTCCTGTGATGAAAACAGCTATTACTATCTTCCATCAGTCCTAATGCCAAATTTTACATTTTGCCTGACAAAGCTTGGTGATTAGGGAATTTGTTTCGGAAAGCCGGTCCTTTTTGGTTATCTCTAGTTGCAGCAGGGAAACAATTGCCATGACCAAAAATATCTTTTTCCCCAGTCTGTAATACTGCTGGGCAGTCACTCTCTGAAAAAGTGACTCATCTTGGTGTTAGAAGAATAGCTTTATAACGATTTCCTGTATCAAATTGCCAACATTATCTTTTATAGAAATGGGTTATCAAGAATAACCAAATGAAATGATTTTTTTCTTGGATAATGCAAATACCTGAATCCTTCCTGTAGGGAAGAATATCTACTAAAAAAATCTTTCCTTGGCCTATGAACTGACAGGGAGAGTACTGAAGCTTGTGTGTTCCTCTCTTAAATTTACCAATTATTAGCATTATATTACTGTTTTCTATAGAGCCATAGATTTCTTTATTTTGGAAAAGACCTTGAAAGTAGGTGTGAGTGGAGCCTAACCCAGTATAATGTGATGCTGTAGCACACTCATTTTGATCTTGGCAGGCACATCCCTGTGTGATGCACAAGGAGCCTGGCGACCACTGAGTGCAAACACCTTCTGCCCCTGCACCTGGAAATACCTGCGTAAGCAGGCAGACTCCTGGCAGCCAGGGCCCTGCAGGTGAACAGCCTTTGTCTTGCCTTTCTTTTTTTCCCCACCTGCTTCACAGTGTGCAACTTCACTAACAAACAGCTATTAATTAAACATTGCTGTGTCAGGGGGAGCAGAGCAGCTCTTGGGTGATGGGGATGGGGAGCCCCTGTGCAGATACAGACTGGCTGTAAACTGGTGACCAGCCATAGGGGATGAAAGCAAAGCCGCCCCAATACTTTAAAGATATGTTTGCAGATGGTGGAAAAATATGGAATACAGAGCATGTGTGCAGTATTCCTGTCTTATAGCACTGCTGTGTTCAGACAGATATCACTAGAAGCCATTCCAGCATAATTTTGAAGGACAACAGTGTTTTGAGATCCTTGAGCTTATTTTAATGTTGTGTTCCTGAACTGGTTTGGGCGCATTGATTCTTTTTGTTCGGTCCCTGCTCTTCAGGGCTGTCATCTGACTCTAGCTGTAGAAAGCCCCAGGGGACCAGAGTCTCCAAAGCTGCACCCGTGAGCTTGTTGTGGTACAGCCGTATGTACTCTTGAGACCAGATGAAAAGCTGAGGCTGGCCCCAGGGAAAATCTGGCCTAGCTTTGAATTTGTTTCTTTCTTTCCTGTGGGATTGTACTCAGTGCTTCAGACTTGTCCTATAGATTTCAGAGTTATTTGGTTTTGAGTTTAAGAATAGAATGGTTTGGGGTTTTTTTTTTTCTGAGAACATATCGTCAGCAATGTTATTTTCTTATTAAAGAAGTTTCATCAAATCATAGAATCATTTAGATGTGAAAAAACCTCTGAGTCCAAACCTTAACCCAGTGCTGCCAAGTCCACCAATGATAATTTACCACTTTGCGGCATTCATATTCCACCTGTTTTTGCCTTCTGAGCATTTGCTTCTTTGGGATTATGAAGTGTTTATGTTCTCACAGGAGGAAATTTGACCACCTGTTGCTGATCCTGAATTTGATGCAGAAATACCCTTATGCAAAACAAAGCCCCTCAGGAAAATAAAGCAGCAATTTTTAGCCTTCTCCAGGTTGGTATAATTTAGCATCTATATCAGGGGCACAGCTTCTAGAGTAAAAAGATATTATAATTAAAGAGTAAAGAT
>JBCJKH010045008.1:54235-68742 GCA_039877255.1 Loriculus beryllinus
AGGCGAACCTACCCCCTTTCCATGGGGGGTGGGGGGGATGCTGAGGGTGGGAGAGGAGGCACCCAAAACACTTACTGGGACCCCTTGTGCTGCACGTCTGGGATCCTTGAGGAGGGCTGGGGCTGTGGATTGACCCCAGGGTCTCACTGGCCCTGCCAGTCCCAGAGCCCACACTTCTACCAGCAAAAGCATGGTGCTCCGCTGAGGGAGCAAGCACAAGAACATCTCCAAACCCAGCCGTTTCGGAGGCTCAGGCGGGCAGGGGATGGCTCCAGCCCCAGGATGCTGCTGAGGCTGCGTTTTGCAGATAAGATCCCCTCTCTCCCTGCAGCTGCTGCTCATGTGAGAGCAAAAACTGCTCCCGCATTGCCTGGGCAAGTTCTCCATTTCTCTGGTCTCCAGCCCCAACCTGGTGCTGAACCACCCCAACTTCCCAGGCTCGCGGTGTCCGTGGCTGACCTGGCAGTCAGGCCCCTCCGGAGAGAAACTGCTGCTGAGGGAAAATGAGCTCATGCTGATGAGCACGGGGCTGGGGACGCGGTGGAGGAGCAGGCACAGTTCCCTTCCAGGCTGCTGGAGATGGATGAGGAGCAAACAGTGATGTAACAGTGGTCACCAAATAACATCGTGTTTGATCTGAGTTCATAGCCAGAGACCAGAAAAGTACCTTCTGCATCGTGTTTGGCCTGTGGCTGATTCCTCCAAGTCAGGTGCTTGCTTCAGGGATGTGTCTGTAGGGATGCGTCTGAAGGGATGCGTGAATGAGGGTGAATCCACAAAGCTGGACCCTTCTGGGAGGTTGTTCTCTGAAGCTCTCTTGTTCTCTGGAGCTCCTCTATAGACTTGTTGGGGGGGGGGTCTTAAATAAACTCACATTGATAGGAGACGTTATGGAAGGGAAAATATGAAAGTAAATGTTTGCACTGGATAAAATAATCCGGTGAAGGAAGCAGGAACAGCTCAACCTGGAGCTGCAGCGAAGGAACATCACCGGGAGTTAGTCATAACAGAGAGAACAGTGAATGACAGCAAAAAGCAAATGAGTCTGGGAGAAACAGTGTGGGCCCGTGGGGTGGTTTGGGGCTGGAATCACTTCACTGTGGGTGAGTTGGAGGTTGTGTCACTGCTGGAGGAGCCCCGTGGCTGCTCTCGAGGGTTGCTGCAAACCTGATGGAGATGGGGACTGGTCACACAGGGATGACCTTGCACTGGAGGAGCTGGTCCTTGCCCAGGACCACATTTTTTGTGGGAAAGGGCCAATGTGTTGTACTGGCAGAAATGTTTGGGTGTGATCCCAGCACAGGCACTGCAAAAGGGCTGCACCAGCCTGGACCTCATCTGCACCTTCTGCCTGGAGCTACAAGGCAAGATGCAAGTGATGCATGAAGCCACTGCAGAAAGCACATCTGTAAGCTGCCCGTTGTATGGGCCTCTCAAGTTACCCCAGGGCGACCAGGCTGGGGTCCCTTTGCAGTGCTGGTGTCCTGAAGGGACGCTCTACAGATGCAGCGTGTTTGCATTTGCCTGTAAAGCTGCTGTTGCTGAGATGTGACCCTGAGATGCTCTATCAGACTTGAACCAAAAAGGAAACCAGAGTTCCCTGTCTGAAGCCAGTGCCCTTCAATGGGGGGGGGGGAAGCATCTGCTTCTGTATCCACAGCAAGGGGTGCTTGGGACACTGCAGCCCTGGTGCAGCCAAACCTGTGCCCGAGGTTTGCTAACAGCCGAGTGCCGGTCACAAGGAGGTGGGAGAGCCTGTGGGAACGGGAGCAGCTCCCAAGGTTCACTTTCTCCCTCTCCACAATTGACTTCCCCAAAACTATCACAGTGCCCAGCATGGTCTCACCGCACCTCACCAGGGCTCGAGCACGCGCCCCCGGTCACTGTGCCAGTGCCAGCCTCTTCCCTAGTGTCCCTGCTGCCCCGACACCTCAGTGCAGCATGGGAGCACTGAGCACCCGCTTGGTACCCAGCATCACTCCAGCGTTTTGGCCCACGCTGTCAGGAACTGTGCAGAAGAATAATCTTTGGGAAACACCAGTGCATGTTCAGCCGCTGTATGGGGACAAGAGGTCGGTTTTCCCACCTCACCAAAGATGGGCACGAGCAATGGGGCGGTTTTGCTACCTCACGGCTGTTTTCCCAGGCAAGAAACGCCTTTCTGCAGCCTCTTCCTGTTGCGAGAGCTTTACTCAGCACGTGCAGGAGGAATTCCCTGCGTCCAGCCCTCGGCGCTCTGCCCAGGAGCCCTTCCGTGACAGCAGCTCCTCCAAGCACCAATCCTCGCAATTAGAGATCACACTGCGCTCCTCTGCATCCACCCCGTTGCACTTGTCTCGTCGCCATGTGCCTTTCGGTTCCTCTTTTCTCCATCCAGACGTTTCCCCTTTTTCTTTCCTTTGGAATTTTTTTTTGTTTCTCCCCCCGTTGTGTGCAGGGTTGGAAGGACTCAGCACCGCTCCGGCGGCATGGACACAGGACAGGCGCTGCCTGGCCCCCGTGCTCCATCCCTTCCCTCGTCCTTTTGGCTGTGCTGGGATCCAGGGATCCAGGAAGGTCTGTCCAGGGGTCCCAGGAGCCCAATGAAACATTCACCACAACGTCAACCATCTGCCTTCCAACATGAGGAACAGACGCGTTGTAGATGTCTCCATGCAAGAAGACACCTCACTCCCCACAGGGTCTGGCAGGAGGCACTAAGTCCCCTAAAACTCATCTAAAACCTTCAAAGAGAGAGAAACTCCAATGAACTTGAATAGCTCTGAACAAAACCCAGTGTTTCCAGTCGTGTTATCCACCTTTGGGCATTTCTGGAGGAGATGGGATGTCCTTAGGTGCTCCATAACCTTTGCATGAATAGTTCTTTTTCTCTGCATAAGCACATTCTTAAAGGAGCACTGGGCTTTCATTCTCCACTTACTTCAACCATCGTACTTCTCTGTTCACTTGTTTAAATCAAGCATAAAGCTCTAACTGTTCTTTGAATATTTATGACTAGTTTTTATCTCATGCCATGCATACAAAACATACTTGATTTCTTTCCTAAAAGTTTTTTTCAAGTGCAAAGTTTTAAAAACATGTGGCTTTTATTGCAGGCAGGAATGAATAACAGCATTCCACCAGTAACCACATTAAATGGAACAGTAATATTCATATGCGTAAGGGCAAAAGCTGCCTTGTTTCCTATTTGCAGTTGAACTCTGAAATTAATTAAGAACTAAAAGGATCTGACAGTCATTAGGATCTTTCAAAAAGGAGTGGAAGTGGCAGATGGGACCCACGCTCCAAAAAGCTCAGCCGTGCTATCAATAGCACAGAGGATGTGAGCCCTGAACATGCTCCTCGTTGTCAGGCTGTGGTGGAGAGAGGAGAATCGCGGTCCTGAACAATGAAGAATGGCACTTTCGTGACTTCAGAGGCACAGGATCCACGTCAATCGCACTCGTGCTCCCAAGTCACTTCACAGCTTTTGAAAACCTCATCCCATCCCATCCCATCCCATCCCATCCTGCTAGTGCTAGAGGATTTGTCTGCATGCGCCAGCGGCCGGTGCTTGGGGGTGACGGGTCCTGGCTCCCCTTGCACTGTTCAGAGGGATTGATAAATCCCCAATGGCAGCAGCATCGCTCCCAGCTCACCCTGGTCAATGTACACAGGGCTCCACTGCTTTGCTCCCCAGATGCATCCCTAGGGATGTGTGTGGTGTCTCCCTGGGGATGCTGGTTGAAATGAGGGCTGGTGATAAAATGCACTGAGATAAACTGGGACCAACTGGGAGGACACGTGAGCCCCAAAGCTGTAAGGAGAGTCAATGGCCGCTTCTCAGCTGTGACCTTTTCTAGTCATAATGATGAATGAAACCTGGTACCAAGTGGAAATCTCATTGATTTTTCTCTGGTGACAGTATCTCATGTCGGGATCTGAAATCTTACTAAAGTCCTTCTCCTCCTCTTGCTGCCCCAAGCAAGGATCTTGCTTGCCATGGCTGCGTATGCAGACAGCAGGGTGGAACTGGGCAGCTGTGGCTCCCATGGGGTTAATGGATGTCCCGGCTCAGGATCTGATGTCAAGCCCATGGAAGCAGGGGCTGGGAAGGGTTCCCCTGCTGTGGGTATCACCCAGCAGCCCGGCACAGCCCTGCCGGAGTCATCAACAGGCCAGTCTTGGGGCTGGTTCCTTGCCCAAGCTCAGGCTTCCCTCTGATTTATGTCTGGGACAGCCACCACCTTCCCCCCCAAGCTTCCCCTTATTTCTTCCCTGGAGCCCCACAGCTTCCTCCCGCAGGAACCTCTGCCTGCCGGGCCTGTAATTGCCCCATGGGAGCCCATTTTAGCGGTGACACTCGGGGGTTAAAAACTGCTACCATCGTGCACCCCATTGGACCCAGCATCTGTTGTTTGATTTATGAATGAATAGCACGCTCCCTCCCTGCATGCTGCTCTCAGATCCCCTTCCCTTAACTACAAAATAGATCCAGACACCCGCATGGCCCTACTGAGCGCCGTGCTCCTGAGAGCTCTGAGGCAGAGTTTGCGATGAATTTTTAATAGAAAGCTTCCTATAAGCCCCTGCGCTCCCTTCCTCGCTGTTGAAACAAGTGGCTCTGCTGCTAAAGAGCAGCTCAAATGAATTAAAAACTACAGAGGAGCCTGTAAGGGAAGTAATCCCAGAGAGCAATGATTTAAAGAGCCGCTGACCTCCCTGCAATGTGAACAGTAGCTTTTAGGTATTTGAAAAGCAGGCCCATGCAAATCCTAGGTCTCATACTCCATTAACCTCCTCTGGAGTGCAAGGAGGGTGATGGAGGAATATTCCCCATGCACTGGTGTCTCCTGGTTTGCAGAGGACCAGAGCAGTGTGAGGTTTGTCCCCTCTCTGGGACTCTGAATCCCGCTGGACTGACAAGAATAATTCAAATGAAAGATAATTCCCATTGAGGTTACCTGTGCCATGGGGCCTGTAGCTCCAGGGCAGCTTCGCTCTCCTGAACACGGCTTTGCACCTCCAGGGGTCACCGGCCAGCCTGGGGCTGGGGAGATCCTGGTTTGGCACCGCTCTGGGGTTTGGGTCCCGTTTTGTACTAGTGCAAGCCAGCAACTGGCTTTGCACCTACACTATGGAGAAGTGCAGGGCTGCGCGATGGGTTATGGGGTGAGGCCACATCCCATTGCCCTGAAGTCAAGAACAAGTCAAGGTTGGAGGTCAGAGGGTGCTGGAGAGTGGCTTTTGGGGAGGAAGCAGGACATAGTTCCTTTAGGAATACGCTGGTGAGCGGCTCCGGGTACTATGGGAGGCATTTCTATGTTGCTTTGAAGACACTGAGGTGATGCCCTTTCCAACAGGCTGCTCCCAGTGTAAAAAGGGAACAGAGAAGGCTGTGAATGGCTGGGCTGTGAGCAGACACCGGGTGTATGAAGCAGTCGGAGCAGGAAAGGCAGGGATGTAGAGATGAGAAAGAGCAGTGGGGAGAGGGCTCCATCCTTTGAGGACCGAGCCTGGTGCCAGCCTTGGGGCTCGCAGGACAGGGCAGGCAGCCAGAGCCGAGCTCTGCACTCCAATGCGGGGCTGCAGCTCCAAAGGGAGGCAACCGGATAACCCGCGGGGCTGCGCAGGGAGGTGGGGGGGGCACAGGAGGGGAGCCCTGCGGGGTGGGTTCAGCAGCGAGAGGAGCACGCCCGGGCCGCGGGTAGGAAGCGGGGCAGCAGGCGGGAGGGTGGCATCGGCCCGGTCCGAGGGGCGCCGGTCACCGGCCGGGGCCGCCCCGTCCCTTCCCGCCCCGTCGCGGAGCGGCCGCGGCGGAGCCTCGGCGCCAACTAGCGGCCGTTTTGCAGCGCTGCGCTCCCCAAAACGCATGCGCGGGGTGCCCCCCTTTGCCGCCTGCACTCCTCAGATCCTCCCCATCGGGTTACCGGGGGGCACCGGGACGGGCACCGGCATAACCCGGCTCGGCGGACCCTTCCCGTCCCTGCTCCGGGTCCTGCGTTGGTACCCCCCACTGCGAACTGGGGACGAAAAATAGAACTATCCCCGGCAGGCGTTTTCACCTAAAAAAGGCACGATTTCAGCGCCGGTAACGGTGGAACACGGCGGCCGCCCCCGGGACCAGTGGGGGAGAAGCTGCTCCCAGCACCGGCTCGACGGGCCGGTGCTGCCCCGGGGGTTAACGGGGGCTGCAGCCGGGGAAACTCCGCTCCTTCCCGTTAAAAAGAAAACATACATAGGTTTGGACACACACACACACAACAAACGCGGGGTTCTGGTCTTGCGAGCGGCGCCCTCCGGGTACGGCGGCTGGCGGAGGAAAATGTGTCTTTGGTTTGTGGAGGGACTTTAGGAAAAGAGGAATTTGTGATTTTATTTCATTGTTTGGTGTTTGGGTTTATTTTTGTTTGTTTTAAGGAAAACCGCGTCTCACCCCGCGCAGCGCGGTGCCGGGAACGCTGCGGCCCGACGGGCAGCCCCGGTCCCTAAACACCGTCGCAGCGGTCGGACGGAGCCGAGCCCCGGCGGGAGGCAGTGGGCAGCGCGGCAAGGGAACCTCCGTTGAGCCCCCGGTTCTGCCTCGCCGCAGCGGGGGAAGCCGTGGGCAGCCGCGGAGCGGAGCGAACCGCAGCCGCCGCCGTCGTTGTGTTTCCACAGAACCGGTGGCTTTGCCACGAATTTTCTCTCCAATGATTGCGGCCGGAGCCGCCGGCCCTGCCCGCAGCCACAGCCCCGGGGGAGCTGCTGGGGGCGCCGGGACAGCCGGAGATGAAGCCGGTTTTCATTCTGGGGAGGGCAGGAGGTGGAGGCTGGGGAGCAGCGGTGTCCAGCGGAGGCCGTGGGGCGAGCAGCCCCCGTCTGTGATGTGTGTGCCAGCGGTCCCCCGTGGTCCCCCGAGGCTGCTGCTTCCCCGATCCCACCACAATCGAGTCCCCTCCGGCTGCGGGGAGGCGGCGGGGGACGTGTTGCGTTCCCAGCCCCGTGCACGGCGGCGGCTCCGGCCCCAAACCGGCCTCATCGCGCCCCAAACCTTTCGGCGGCTGCGGCACGAAGCCACCGAGCCCCGACGTGTGCCCGCCCTGCCGGGCCCGCCGGGACGGGGGGGGGGGCACACGGCTCTCACTGGGCACGCCCCCATTCGGCATTAACCACGCCCCTTTTCGTTATAACCACGCCCCCTCGCCCCGCAGGAGACAGGCGGTGGGAGGGGAGAAGGACGCCCGCGGCCCCCCCATTGGCGGGACGCCCCGTCCTTCAGGGCGCTGCCCGCCCCTCCCGGGCCGGCAGTAAATACGGTACCGGGCTGGCGGCGGACACTCTGGAGCTGGTTTCGGGGCCGCCGGTTGAGGGACCCGCTGCCGACGAGGCGTCCGGCCGCGACGTGGCTCTGCCGGGGCTCTGCGCCGCCTTTGCCCGTGCGGGAGCGCAGCGGGACCGCTGGGGACGAGCCCCGGAGCCGGGTGGGAGCGGACACCGCGCACCGCTTTCTCCGCCCCACCCCGCGAAGGACCGCGATCCGCCGGGACGGAGCGAGGTAGCGAGGGGCCCGGCCGCCGCTGCCCCCGCCGTTGCTCCCCGCCGCCGCGCTCCGCCGGGCCCCAGCTCGCACCCCCCGGCCGCGGCGGCTCCCTGACGCCTGCCGTTGTGATGCGTATTCCCGTAGACCCGAGCACCAGCAGGCGCTTTACACCCCCGTCCACGGCCTTCCCCTGCGGTAAGATGGGAGAGAACAGCGGGGCGCTGGGGGCCCCCGCGCCGGGGGCCCGGGCTCGGCCCGAGGTCCGTTCCGTCGTGGATGTACTGGCCGACCACGCCGGAGAGCTGGTGCGCACCGACAGCCCCAACTTCTTGTGCTCGGTGCTGCCGTCCCACTGGAGGTGCAACAAGACGCTGCCGGTCGCCTTCAAGGTAAGCCGGGATGGGGGGGATGAGGCCGCGCTGTAATCCCGGCAGGACCGGCCCGGCTCCGGGCTCGCCCCTCGCTCTTTAACTCGCTCCTGACATCACCTCGGAGCGAGCCCGGTTTATTATTTTTAATCACGTCTCCGCATTGCCCCGCGGTCACAGCATCTTAGATATTCCGTACAGTTAGGAGCTCTCAGGCAACTTTGAAGTTTAATGAGAGTGGAGGTTAATTACCTTCCTGGGAGAGGGAGGCAGGGGAGGCAGGAAGATTTAATCGGCACAAAGAAAACGAAGAGCCGAAACCCCGGCACCGGGCTGCGCTGCCCGGGCTCCCCGCGCCGCCCGTCTCCATTCCTAGGGGGCCCAACGGGGCAGCCCCGGGCCGAGGCTTGGCGGGGGGAAAGCTCCAACTTTGAGGGAGGGGACGGTAGCTGAGCCCTACGAACCCCGGAGGTTGTTACAAACCGGCCCCCCCGTTTCGGCCGTGCCGGCACCGGGATCTCGGGGCCTTCGTCCCCGGTACCCGGAGTGGGGCTCAGGGGGATCAGTTCCCCGTGGCCAGGCGCAGGCTTCGCGCTCCCCTCCGCGGCTCCCCCGGGCAACCCCGAGTTCAGCAGCGCCTTTACACACACACACACACACCCCGAATCAAACAAAACAAAACGCGAATGTCCCCGAGGGAGACCGAGGGCGGCCTGAACCCCCCTTTCCTCCCCCCGTGTAGTCGCCGCGCTCCTTTTAACCACGTTTTTAGCTCATTTTTCCCTTCCCCACTGGTTTTCCAGCCCTCCTCGGGGGCTCAGATTGCTTTTGGTTTTGCTTTGGGTTTTTTTGGCGGGTTTAAGGGGGAAAGCGTAGGGCTGGTTAGCTCCGACCTCCGTTGATATTAGCCTAAAATCCTCCCGTTCCGCCTTAGGTCGTAGCTCTCGGAGATGTGCCCGATGGGACGGTGGTCACGGTGATGGCCGGGAACGACGAGAATTACTCTGCGGAGCTCCGCAACGCTTCCGCCGTGATGAAAAACCAAGTGGCGAGATTTAACGACCTCAGATTTGTTGGGAGAAGCGGCCGGGGTAGGTACCGCCCGGGAAGTGGTTGTCCTTTTATTTGACATTTTAGAGAAAAAAAGGAAAAGGAGGAGGGAAAAAAAAGGGGGAGGGGGGAATAAAAGCTTTAGTTTATTTTAATTGTATTTTAATGACGTGTCTCCCGCGGGCCGGTGGTTTCGTTGCCGCGGGCCGGGCTTGTCGCGCAGGAAGGAGCGGCCCCGCTCCTCCTGGAGGTTCCTCCGCTGCGGTGCAGGGCAATAAACCCACCTCGGTGTAAAGCCTCCGATGTGGGGTAAGGAGGCTGCGGCCCCCGCTCAGATCCTCCCCAGTTCATCTCATCCGGCCGATCCAGTGGCCGCGGTGAGCGCCCGGTGTGGGGACGTGCGCCGGTGCCCTCCAATGTGAACGGTGCGGAGCGGAGAGGGCTCCTTTCGGTGCCCCGGTGATGCCCGTGGTTTTCTCCGCGTTTGCCGCGTGGAAAAGCGGGTCAGGAACGTCCCTCTCCTGCAGCGGAGTTTGGCTTTTCCCGTTCATCCCTCCCGCCCCTCGCAGCCGCATCGCACCTGAATTGCAAAGAGCGTAAATAGAAATTTCAGCATCTCGCCACCGAGACGCGCTGCGGATCGAGGCTCCTGATTGTTTTATTTAAACGAAAATAAGAATTCTATATTTTAATGGCCATATGGCAGCGTTTTCCCAAAGGCTTTGTGTGTATACGCACAATGTCAGATATATTTTGTCTTTTCTGCATTAATTAAAAGCAGTGATGTTGGGAATTATTTGCATGTAATAACTGTTTACTTGTTCCCCTTTATGAAACTTGAATAGTTTACATTCTTTCATACATTTCCTTTTTCCTGTTGGCTCCTTCTCCATGCTGCAGTTTCTTTAAAACTCTCCACTTAACTGGTTGCAGGTTGATGGATGGAAAATGTTTTTCTTTTATGAATTAAGCTTTCATTTCTGTAATCAATTATTCTCTCGGGCTCTTTTCTTTCTGGGTTGGGTTTTTTAATCCTCCTTGCACAAATTTCCAAGATGAATGCAACCCAATCTCAGCTTGACTCTTGAATTCATTATTAACGCTCTCAATTAGCAGCAGTTTACAGTCTCGGGAAGCACTGGGGTGAACTGTCTCGTTCCTGGGGCAGAGTCCTGGCAGATACCCGTTACAGCAGTAAAAAAACCTCTTCTGCTTCTGTGGAGCTTTAGAGCGTAACTAGACTGCTTGATTGTATGGTTTTTAAATATATATCCTTGTGGGATGAGGCTTTGTAACGCTTACGGAGCAATAACCCCTTCGGGCTTCTTGGGGCTGATGTGAAGGTGTCTCTGTAGGGTTTTCTCGCAGCGTGTGCTTAGTTCCCGGTGTACGGCCGCTCCTTCCGAGAGCGGGGCTCTCTCAGACGTATTTAGTGTGAAAAATCGTTTCTATCGTATTTTCATTCAGGGTGTCCCGTTTGTTTTCATTTGTTCGGCTCCATCTCCGAGAGCTCGATGTTAGTTTCGTTTGTTCTGACAGAGATCTGGATTCGCTGCAATAGGTTTTTTTGCTGGGGAAGAGCCCTGTGTGTGTGTAAATGTTTGTGCAAATCTGATGTGTGGAGTGTGTGTCTGTGAATAGCCTGAGCTTATGCCTGAACCCTGTAACATCAGAATAAGCTCTCGTTTGGAAAACATGGTTTTAAATGCTTCAGAATTGGGCATTTTTAATATTAATGTGTCCGGGCTTGTTCTCCTTTGCTGTGAGCTGGGAAGAGCGGGTCTTTCTCCTCACACACACACACAAGCCGCAAAAAAGAATTACCATCTCCATAAGCAAGACAAAGGCAGGGAGAAGGACCAGATCCCACCTATGCTTTGCTCTAAAAAAGAACCAAACCAAACAAAACCCCAACCCTTTTCTGCTCAGCTTGCACTGTAGGAAGTGAAAGCCAAGGCCGGTGAGGTGCTGCACCCCGGTACCTGCTCTCCCAGTCCGAATATCCCACTGGAGCATCTCACAGAGCTGTAGGTGCTTCCAAACCCACTCAGGAGCTGGGGTCCAGCCCCATGCAGCTGGGGTTGAGTAACGTCAGGCCGGCTTCCTGCGAGGGCGGGAAATGAGTAAAAAAGATGCTAGGTACTAATTCTCATTTTCGATTCACGGGAGGGGTTTTGAGAGATCTTGAGAGGCAGAAGTGGCCTTGTCAAGCTCCCGCGGGAGGTTTTGTATGAGCTGCAAGCAAGGGGGGGGGGGGAGGCTGAAATGCAGGAGGGTGATTTCACATGGAGAATAAAGCATTAAAATCGTAATTAACGCAGAAATCCGCTGCAGGAGCGGGCACGGAGCTACCGGGCTCAGCTCCTCGGGCATGCGGGAGGGTTTGCGTCTCAAGCCGTCCTCGCCCGCACGCTGCCTGCCCCTCGTATGCAAACCAAGGGGCTCCCTCCCTCGCCTCTCCTCCCACGGCATTTCCTAAATAATTGCTCCTAATAACCCTCATCCCTGCGCTCGGGTTCGGCGAAGGTTTTGCCAGCAAATCCTCGGTGTCGGTTGGTTTCATGTGGCCGAGCCGGCGCCCGGGAGCCTCCGTGCTCCGCAGGCTGCGGCTGCAGCGCGGCTCCTGGTGCAGGTTGTCAGCGCAGGGATTCAGGTTGTGTTTGGGGAGGGTAAAACCAAACCCATCTTTCGCAGAGCGTGAGCTCTGTTTAGTGCTGTGCTAAAAGTGGAGGTGAGGCACGGGTTGATGCTTGTTATGCTTTAAAGCCACCGTTTTCTTCCCCCACTGACACTCCCGTAGAGAAACTCTCCCACCTGGGATAATTGCGGGATGTTCTCCGGAGCAGATAATTTCATTTTCCGTTTATTCTTTTTTCCTTTTAGCTGTAAAAATACGGTTTTGTTTTGCTATGGATATTCTCAAGTTCAGCCCTATAGATAGATGGTGGTCGGGATGTGAAAAACGCTTCATCCCCATAGGGAAAAAGGGAAAGGAGATGGCTTCTTGCTGCGGTTCTTTGTGAAGCGCAGGCTGGAAGAGCTTCGAGCTGTGGCATGGGCATTTCCAGCCCGATTCCTGCTGGGGTTTATACCTCTGAAATACTAGATACCTTTGAAACCCACAGTGATTGCTCTTGAGGTGTTGGTTACAGCAGTTTGCTCCCTTGCATGTGCAGCCTACCCTTTTTATCCAAGGGAGCATCCCATGGGCACCAGAACCCAAATCATGGAGGGGGTCCTGTGTCCAGCACTGTGTTTCAGGGCTGGATTCCCATGGGAAAAGTAGAAGCATCTGAGCAGGAAGGCACCAGGAAGCTGTTGTGGGTGGAGGGGTCAGTGTGGGGACAGGGATAGGGAGGAGGGGGGCAAGTGACTTTTCCATCCAGGAAGGTCCTGGCTCCCACTCTGAACCGGGTCCAAGCCTCTCTGTGCTTCAGCCAGCAGAACCCCAGCGGGAGCCGGCCGAGCTTTGTGTCTCGGCAATCATGTCTCATAAAATTAAATGATATGTGTGTTGGAGTTCGGTGGATGTGGATATTTGTGTCTGAGCTTGCTCCAGCAGGAGCCTTTCACTCCCACAAGAGCTGAACCCTCATTTCTCCCTGCTTTGTTTTTCTTTCCCCTCACCTTCCTTAGGAAAAAGCTTTACCCTGACGATCACCGTGTTCACCAACCCCACACAAGTTGCTACCTATCACCGAGCCATTAAAGTGACTGTGGATGGACCCCGGGAGCCACGAAGTAAGTGATGTGTTTTATTTGGCAGCCATTGAGACGCGTGGAGGGGATGCAGGGGTTGGGCTCTGTGTGGTTGAAGGATGCAGAATGCTGCTGTGACCAGGCCAGCTGGGACAGGCACTCCTCACAGAGCTAATACAAGCCCTGGGACCACGCGCTGTGTGGCACCGTGTGGATGCGTTTGTATTCTTTGCACAAGGGAGCATGTTGCGTGTCTCTGCCTGCTCTTGCCACCTCCATATCCCATTATGGAGGGATGGTTTCATAGCTCCAGCCCTGGCAGTGGCTGGGATGTAGGGAAAATGCTGTGGGTATAAGGAGGACTCGAACGTGGTGTTGTGCAGGGCACGCCTGGGGGGGTCGCAGCCATCAGAGGCTGAATTGCCAATTACTGAACTGGAATGTGTGCAGGTTTCTTTGGCTGGGTTCTCTTTGCCTGTGTGTCTGCAGGGCCCAGCAGGGCTCGGTGAGCACCTTCCCCTTTGCTCGGTGCTGGTTTCACTTTCGGGTTGTCAGAGGCTCTGGCTGGTGGCAGCTTCCGAAAGCCCAAGAGATGACTGAACCACAGGAACACCTCTGAGCTGTGGTGCTCTCAATGTGCAGGCGGGTGGCCTCAATGTGTTGGCTGGGGAGGGCTCTTTGCACACACAGCTGTGAATTACCCTCGTGGGGCTGGGGGTTGGCACTGGGCTGGTTTAAGCTCACTTTGGTATCTCCTGTGACCCGTGCAGGGAAATGCTCCAGTGCCATCAGCTCAGGAGTTTCCTTTTGCCACAAGTATTATTTACTCTGTGGGACACCCCTCTGCAGTGAGATCTCATCCCCAAGGCCTCTGTCTCTGGGTTTTTGCTCCAGTTTCACCTTCCTGCTTGCTCAGCACCACCCTTGGGACTATAAAGCAGAGTTTGTTCCCTTTCCATGTAAGGCTGCCGGTGCTCAAACTGAAGGGAAACAGTTTGATCCTTCTAAATATGCTTTAGAAAGTATTTTCTGCTGATGCCATCTCGGGGCCATCGGTGCCTCTTGATGTCAGGCCAGGTGAAGGCTGTTCCCTTGGAGAGGGGGTTTTATTCGCTTTGGGGTTTGATGGGTTTTGTTCCCCCTTTTATTTTGGAGCACAAGAGGCTTCACTGGCATTCCCAGGATTTGCCAAGGTGGCATCCAGGCAATGCCATGCTGTTGGGTTTTTAAGGCAGGTCTCTGTGTGGGGCTGTGGCAGTGAGCAAACATGGATCGTGGTGGGTGCTGAAACCACTGGGATTGGGCTGGGAGGGGAAAGCAGGCAGGGAATTTCACAACTCTTCCAGGTCAGGAATAGAAACCAGGACTCCTGACTCCTGGCTCAGCCCTTTATCTGCTGCATCAGATCACCTTTCTAATAATAATAATAATCAGGAATACATAAATAATAATACAAGGTGAGATAGTTGCTACTCTTGGCGTTTGGTTTGCTCTGCACCGATAGCCAGCACTCGCCAAACCCTGCTGAATCACACCTGCTCCTCCTGAATTTCAACATCCCATCCCATCACTCCCATCTTTAATTTACATCCCCTGATAGAGATGAGGGCTGGGGGGCTGTGCTGTTGGACTGCGGTTGAGCCCTCGTTTGGTTACACCAGGCAGAACTGGGGATGGAGCAGCTCGTCCTGGCTCCGTGTGCCCAGGGATGTGCTTCCCGACAGGGCTGCAAGGTCAAACCCTGGGGTTTGCTGGGTTTGGTGGTTTTCAGGTCAGATATAAGGAAGTTCTTCCCTGTGAGGATGCTGAGGAGCTGGCACAGGGTGCCCAGAGAAGTGGTGAATGCTCCATCCCTGGCAGTGTTCAAGGCCAGGTTGGACAGAGCCTTG
>JBCJKH010045009.1:0-21939 GCA_039877255.1 Loriculus beryllinus
TGAGGTTATAAATTAACACACTGAATAACCAGTGGTCCTGTTCCAATCCATAGGAGATTTGACACCTTTTGTGGGACTAAGACTTGGGTTGCATTTTACTAGGTTCTTGGTTTATAACAGATGATACACTCTGCAAAAGAATGACAGATGGTCTAACGACTATATTTTTTTGTGATGAGAATATGTTCACGAAAGATTTTTGTCTTTTGTATGGAAATTCCTTCTCTCTTGGTAACTTCCACAGCAAATCTGTCACAAGCTCATCCTGAAATGACAAATACAGTATCTGGAAGTGCACAAGATGCTGGACTGGGCACTCCTGGGAACTCCCATTCAAACCATTGTGGGTTTTTTCAGTTCATTGGCCAAACAAATCAGATTGCCACATCTGTTTAGCCAGATGGTCTTTCTAGTGTCATGAGGCAAGTACGGTTGAAATACTATCTACAACTAGCACAAGGATTATTGACAACTTACTGCAGAAAAAACAGCTATGTTATAGAAAACCACTGTTGATAGCATTTGATGGTGATTTCCTTTGCTAATAGGCAAATGAACTGAGTACCATGTTGTCTTGAGTTAAACAGATGTCCAGCAATGTTTGGGGTATGTAGGTACTAGGTAGCAGCTCAAGAACACTGGTTGGTTCCTGGATTGTAAATTATGAACATAAATTTTCTATCAGTCTTGGACTGACCAGCTTGATAGTGTCAGATTTTTTTACTTCTTTCCTCATTTTTCCAGTAGCTCTCAGCAAAATAATATTGTGTGTATTTTGGGCTTATTAGACTACTACTTTCTTCCACTGGATTCTCTATACATACGTTAGTACTGTTAAGTCTATACTACATAATTAAAAAAGGCGATGAAAGAAATTACCACAAATGCTGTGCTTCCAGCTAAAAGAAACTACCCAAGGTCTTTTTCCAACTTAATCATTATGTTAGTTGATTATGGCCTTCTAAGGAATCTTCTCCCAAACACTGATCCAGCAGTAGTTAATTCCTAAAAAATTGCAGTGACTGGCTGTTACGACGGAGTCAGTGGAAAGTTCAAATGTTGTATGACGCTTTGTATATTAAATAAAGTGGATTTTGTCCCCATAGACCTAAAATTTCCGTTATTATAGGAGAAACATGTGGAACTATATTATTACTGAAGTAACAGTAAGGGCATCTCCAGTTCAAATGGGCAAGTCATTGTTACAAGATAGATGTATGAGAGAGATGGAAGAAACCGTTTTTTGAAGGAACCTATCTACGTGTATCTGAAAGGTGCCAGTGAGCTGTTAGAAGGCTAGAATTTGGAAGAGGAACTCAGACGCTGGTGTGAGGTATTTGAAAAAAAACCGATTTTACAAGATCTCATAGAGACTTCATAGTGTTGCTTGGAATCTATAAGGATGTTTTATATCAGAATTTTATTTTTTTTCTGAGCAGATAGCAAAAATCAAAGAGGCAAATTCTCTTCACACCTTTTTTTAATTGTTGTTAAAATCAAGAATCCACTTTTGTCTTTAGCAAGATTTTCATCTCCTTTGGTGGAAGCAAGATCAAGTCCTGTGGACATAGATGGACAAAGGGAAAATACAAGCTGAAATGCATGAAGAAAAAGTGTTCTTTTAGGTGTGTGTAAACTCTTTTTTTGCTTAGCTTAGCTTTCTTTGCTTCGCTTCCCCCACTTCATACTGGGTGGGGGGGGAGGTTGTTTCTGACTTTTTATTAGTTTTATGATAATTATAATAATTACTTTAAAAGTCATAAGGCAGGAAATTCTAAATGAGACAGTGTAATTATAATATATAACCATAATAATGCTTCCTTCCATTCCTCACTTGGGTATTGTGAGGCTTAATTAGTTAATGTTTGTACAGCAGTAATATGTAAAACACCATAAAAGAATTAAGCATTTTTCCTGTTTCGGTTCTTCAGTGTAACTGATTATCCTTCACAAGGTTCATAAAGGGGGTAATTTAAAAAGATATATATAAGCCAAACTGTGTTTTATATCTGTCCTATTGGTAGTTGGAGTGGCAAATCAATGTTCAATTGCATCAGTATTTCTCATGAACATGCTGACACTGTGACAACGGATTTGGGCTAGAAATATTTGTTGATTATCATATTTCTGGGCCTTGCAACAGAATAGAAGTGTTCTCATGGGAGCCAGAGACTCAGCTGATGGAAATTAGTAGAGAATGAGTGACACAAGCTGACAAACCATCGTATTTAGAAGGGAGAAAAAAATCACAAATAAATTGTGTTCAGTTGGAATAAATAACCTTTTGTCAAATACTCAGAATAGGAAAATCTTTTATTTCTTCCTTTCTGCTTTGCAGTGTTCAGTGAAGAAAAAAAAATCTTGTGCAATGCATAAATCTGCAATGTATAAACAACAGATAGTTAGAGCTCAGGGAATGAGACACTGTAGACTACAAATTGATATTTTTAATTATCTTTTAAGTCACAGCAGTCCCTAAAAAGGCCTACGTATCAAAATAACTGCTTTCCAGACTGTAAGAGTCAGCCAGGGTTAGAAGTGGAAATGGACTTAAATTAATTTTCAGGAGATTATTAGCACCTTTGTGGATAGCACTCAGACCTGTGAGTCAAAATCCAGGACATTGTCCACTAGATTATTGCTTATTTAGTAACCCTTGTCCCTGCCATTGAGTCTCAGCAGAGGTGCAAGGACTGGGATTAATTTTACCAACTGAAAGCTAGTTGGTAATTTAGACTGCACTAGAGTCGATGGAAAGAAAGACATTTCCATTCACTTTGTCTGCCTTATACAAAACCGCTTTTGTTTCTTTAATAGCTAACGTACTGAAGGAAAGTTCTCAAAGGAATTAATCTGATTTTAAACATTTGTTTTTGGAAGAAATTAATGATGCTATGGAAATTATGTTCTCCATTCTTTATAAAGGGATTCTCAAGTTTCACAGTTGTCTTTTAGATTTGGACAATTTAGATGCCTAAGATGTATTGAATCCTACATGTGCAAAGTATTAAGCCTTAAGATGAGCATGGGCATAACCCTTCCACATGCTACACACCAGCAAAACAGAAGATACTTAAGCACCTGTAGAAAGGGACAGTGCTCATCATTGACTGGGGTCATTCTCAAGTGTATTTGTTTCAGTTTGAAGACCGTTCTTGCTGGTGGTACCATAGAATTAGGACTGTTGTAATCCACATGTTTCTGTGAGCATAGGGACCTGTCAAATACAGACTAAAACAGGTTGGGTTTTTTTGTAAGCAAAGATTGAGTGCTAAGCAGTTGGCTTTAGATTGATTCTCATGGACACTTGGATCAATGCTTTTAAAAATAAGTTTTAATGAAAAAAATGAAATAATGTGAAAAACCAGTTCTATAAAGGCAGCAAATTTTTGCAGATGGCTTCCATGAATCTATTATTTCACCCATTAAATGAAATGAAGTGTGGTCTGGTTTACTGGTAATCATATGATGGATAAATGCTAGAGTAATCAATACATAAAAACAATCATAATTAGATATTGACTCTTGCTTTTTTGACCTTAGTTTCTTTATTATGTGGGTTGTGTCAGGCTGGTTGGCTTTGTATTCAAGAATGTATTTGGTTTGGAAAGAATTTTTCTAATCTAATATTGCCACTTACTCTGCTTCCAGTGGTTTATAAACATCCGCTTTCAGCAGGCAAGAGCTTTCCACTTTTGTAACCACGAGAATTTCCATTATTGCATTTACATGTGTCTAAGCCGCTGCTAAGCAACAGGGCTGAGTTACCTGCCAAAGCTCTGATTTAAATCCCAGGTCTGTAAAAAGGGTGGATAGAAATATAGATATGTAATATACTTAAAATAACAAGTGGGTAATGTGGTTTTGGAAATACGTAGAAATGTGGAGGTATAAGAGGAATATAATTCCATTCTAGAAACATGTAAATGACAGTAGTATAATGTGTTAGAGAAAATTTAGTCAATCAGTGGTTATATTTAGGTGATTTATTCTTGAAAATAAACTATTGTCAGATTGGTTTTGCTTTGCCAGACCTTACCATGAATTGTTAGATCTAGATAATAGGATGCAAGGAGTAGGGAGAACATCAAGAAGAAAATTTGTTTGTTTATAATATTCCTAAATAGACCAACTGTGTAGTGGCTTTGCTTCTTCTTTTGGAGACAGATTTATTTGTATTTGGAAAATAAATAAGGCTCAAGTGCTTTTCAAAGACTTGACTGACTTTCTTTTCTATTAGTGTTTTTGGTTTCATGACTTTGGCTTGACAGGGTAGGACTATTTCTAAGAAATGGTTTGGATGTTAGAAATGCTGTCGCAATTAATAGCATTAGCATTTAAGTCTGTAAGAGTGCATGATGAGTGGTGTACCAACACAAGGCATGGAGATAGTCTTTAGCCTTCAGACCATATAGTCTGCATTTAAGGAGGAGCTGATTCATGGGGAGAAACAGGCCATGAGAATAAATGTGAATAGTGAAACAATACCTAGAGCCCTGGGAGTCACAGCCCAAATGATAGCTGACCATCGTCAAGCCTTAGGTAGCCAAAGACATTTCAAGAAGACATTTTGAATAGGCTGAAATACCTGCAGTGGGCATGCACTAGAAAAATGGGGTAATTCTGCTTGCTCCAAAACTGTAGATAGTTACAGGCAATGTCACTGCTTGAAGTGAAGAGCTGTTCTACATTTATGCCTTGGTACAGTGAAGAAAAGTACCACGAAGGCTTCAGGTTGAAGTGACAAGACAGGTAAATGAATTTTGCAGGAGTGTTGGCATGGTGTTAACAGTGGGAAGATAAATTTTTGTAGAATGATCAAGTTCAAACTGTTTGGACAGAGAAAATATCTGATTTTTGCCATGTACAACAGAAGCAGAATTTTTTATTCTCCTCTGAAGTTTGTTCATATTTTTCCCTTCTTTTGGAGGAAATTTATAATTCTTTAAGACATTCCCTGCTTTGTAACTAATTTACAAGCCAAGTAACCCATTTAGCTGTCATTATTAAATCATTTAAGAGAAGATGCCTACAAAATGGTTACTATTTCTTGCACTTCAAGACATTCTGGTGAGAATGTAACGTTATAAAATATCATTTTAAACACGCAGTTTATGCAATAAATTCCTAGTGCTTTCTTTAGTTTTCCTGGTTGGCTTGGAAATGATGTATTCCTTTCCTAACTCTCAGAGATCTCTGAAGGGGAGGTTGGGTATGTGTATGAAAATAACCTGGTTGATACTGTTTACTTGACTTTACAAAGAATTTGACAAAGCCCTTCACTAAATGAGATACTACTGTCTCCTGGATTTTTTCAAGTTACAGGAGAGAGATGAGCTCTTCCCCAGGATCACCCAGAACAAGGATCTCATTTACTTTCTCTGATTTGACCCTATGTGAAACCTGTCACTTTCAGCTGAATACAGAGGATCTTCAGAAAACAAGTCCCCCTTGGATAACTTCACCCTTTGCAACTGCTTCCTTTAATATCCATGCTGGGGCTTTAACTGGATTTTCTGGATTCCTGTGCCTGATAATGTTTTCTTGTTTTTGTTAAATATAATACGCTAATGCTGTTTTAAAGGGCACTGTATTCTCAGCCTTAACTGTCTTTTCTTTGGGATATATTAAAGCTGTGGGGAGAAGCAGTGGTTATCTCATTTGAAAATCTTACTGCTGTTCTCAGAGCAGTAATTGATATCTCGCAGAGTATGGCTACCTTTTTCTTTTCTCATGTGTATTATGATTCATAAAGGGGAATCTTATTACCTCTTGAATAGCAGTGCCTGAAGGTGCCAACCTGAAGTGCTTAGAATAAAGAGATTGTGTCATTGGCACCAGCGGAGAAAAGCCATGGGAAGAAAAATAAACCTCTAAAAAATTTGATTACTTCTCATGCCAGCACTTCCATTAAAGCTCTCACCTGGGCTCATGTGTTTTAACTTAACTGAAAGAATTTGAGCTAATGTACCCAGGGAGAAGTTGAAATGGAAGATAAGACTAAAAATAAATGGCATCATGGATCACAAATAAAAGATTTATAAGTAGAACAAAAACAAAGCAGCCAAAAAAGATGTGTAGATGTGGTGCTTAGAGACATAGTTTAGTCATGGTGTTAAGTTTACAGTTGGATTCCATGATCTTAAGGGTCTTTTCCAATCTAAATGATTTTGTGATTCTATAAAAAATACATCTGGATGACACTGGTCAAGACAACCCCATTGTTCTTTTCAGTAGCCCTGTTGAGAATAGAGGAACTGTGTCCCTGGGTTAACTAACCAAGAGAATGAACCCATTAATACCACTGATTCTGGATCATCAGCTCTCATCTGATCATTCTGTCCCATCAGCAGGGACTTGTGTTTCCCGGTGATTGTGCTGGCAGCTGGGTTTGCAGTGATCCCAGCTGTGATTCCCTGGGGGACAGGGATTATGTTATCACACCTGAACCAGCAGTTTTTGAAACTGGGACTTTAGGGCATATCCAGAAAAAGAGGGTAGTCTTTATTCCTGTCCTTTTCAAACCATCACCCAAAAGTGTCCTTACAAATTCCTGTGTTGAAGGTGTAAGAAACAGTGCTGGAAGCTGGCTCTTTCACTTACAGGTAAAATAGGGCCAGTCTGCTGCTAAAATAGCCTACTGGTAAAATAGTAACAGTATACTAACAGAGGGACAAGTCAGAGTCAGATGGACAGTTCTGGTAATAGACAGATCAAAGGAAAAAAAAGAGTCCAGAAGCTGTGATGGTTTCAATCGTCTGTTAAAACAGTCTTTAATTCCTCTGGAGAACCACCCATCACTAAATCAAGAAGAAATAAATCAGTGACTGGTCTTGTGAGGCAATTTTCAAACTCATTAAGGACATACCTTCCTCTCATTGTCTTCATCTTTAAAGGACATCTTCCTTTTGTATATAAAAGCACTTTTGGAGAAAGAAGGCTTACTGATGTCAGTGAGCCATCTGATGTTGTGCAACCAAGAACATGTGGTTTTTATTTTCCCCTCTGTTGCTAACGGAGGGCTCAACATGTGATTTGTGTAATCAATAGACTGTGAACAGTGGCTGTTCTGCATGGCAAACCTTAGTTTTTACAAGTCAAGGTCCTGTTTATTAGAGCATGTTTGCTTGGGTTTGATCTCATTTTCTCTGTGCCAAAAAGGAAGGAGATCATACTTCATCTACCTTTGCCAAGGAAGAGGGACCTGGGATAGATGATGTGGTGCGATGTCTTAAGCTTCCCTATGTCACAGTCTGGCTTCAGAAGTGAAATCCATGTGCAAATGAGCTACATGAAGGAAACAAAGCGCTTCCCAAGCAAGAGCTGTTAATTGCTTGTGAGTGGTATGATATGGAAAAAGGAGCATCAACAGTTTGCATAGAAGTGCTACTGGGTGGAGTTTTTGCACATGGCATGTGCACAAGAGATCCTGGGTGTAGCAGCCTAATATAAATGATAAAGAAACAATTGACCTAACTTGACAGATTCAACAGGAAATGAGTTTTCTTTTTTTGTTCACACAAGGTGTGTGTCCAGGTGCCTGCACAACGGGTCGAGCAAGCTGAGACACTTGTATGTATTTTCAGGGAAGAGCTGATGTTCTGATGAGAAATGTCCAGGAGGGGGAGCTAGGTTAAATCCTGCTTTCAGGGGAACATTGTACCCCATGAGCTGGGCTAAAGACATTTGTGTCCCTCGGTTCTTGATTCGCAGAACGGAGAACCCTTCCCGGAGCAGGGCACCACGTCAAATTCAAGCCTTTCCACAAAAGTGATGTTTCTGCCTCCTTTATAGCCCCTGGCATAGCGCCTCAAGAGTGTTATGGGGCTTAAGGGGTAATCATACCTCTACTTGAGAGTTTTAGTTTTCCAAACTCCCATTATGCTCCCCTTGACGTTTGACTGTCAAATCTGTCTGTGCAATATTTGCTGTCTCTTCTTTTAAGGAAATAAAGATGATGTGATTGAGTTGTGCGCATGTTTGCATCTGTCTTTCTAATTTCCCCTAATGAGTTTTGAATCTATGTCCGTGATTCATACAGTTTGGTCAGACAGATAAAAGTCTCAAGAGAAAAAAAAAAAATCCTACAAGTTTTATATAACAAATATCCACATGAGGCCATAATACCCTTACAAAGACACCAGCATGGACTGAAACAGTCTTAGATATTAGAGGATGCACATGGGCACTTGATGTGAGATACAATGATGAGTCTGCTGCTTAAGAGGTTATCTGTCTCCCATTTAACAAGTTTAATAGCTTGTTCAATATTGTACTTAATAATGAAACTCAATTATTAAAGAGCTCAATGAAGTATATTAAACAGTTAAGATTACGAAGCTTATGGAAGCAATCAAATTCATGTTTCTCTTCCATTCTTTTAATAATTTAAAATAAGATAAAATGTATTACATTATTTTTTATCTTATCGTTCTGAATTCAAATTTATTGCTTAAAACCCAGTAGATTGTAATTAACAGCCTTGCATACAGATCTTAATAAATCTCGTCGTCTGTTATAGGTATATAAATCAGGGCTTCAGGTATGCACTACAGACGTTTTCATGGCTTTTTAGTTGTCATACATCCCTTAGCACTCCAGTGATATGATGCAGTGATTGTGTGTGGAAGAGGACACACAACTATTCATTCGCAATGGTAGTAGTCCTTTTAGTAACTGAATTTGCTCAAATGCCGCACATTTTAGAAGCATTATTTGACTGACATTTGTCTGGGATTCATTCCTGATTTTCAAGGAATGGCCTGTTCAATGCCTCGCACAATATCATGTCATGAATCCACAGATGAAATCTTGTGACTCTCCTTGCAAGTGTTCTCCATCAGTGATATTTTGAGCAGCATGACCCAGTTCACTACCTGATGAACTGTATAGCTTGTATTATTTATAAAAGCAATATAGCTAGGGCTTAAATAGAAATAATATTTGACAGGAATATCATATAGTCACTAGAAACCATGAGCTTGCTAAATGAGTTTTGATTGCATGATAGCTGAGTTTAATAGGTGCTTCACTGCAACACATCTGTCCTTTAGTAGACTAATCCCTATCCCTTGCATTGTCAGACATCAAGTCTGTTAGTCCATATGTAAACTCAAGTGTTTGAAAGGTTTGTCCAAAGGAGACTGACCCATTTTCTGCATCATTTGTCCATTACTGTCATGTCATAAATGTACTTCCCTCTATATAAAACTACCCAAATGGTCTTTCTCAGTTTGGATCATTAAAATAATCTTCTTTCTTTCTAATCTGGGATGATCAGTTATGAATGAGGTTTTGGGGGTAGGGCTTTCCATTTGCCTGCTGTTATAAGCTAGTGATTGTATTGAAATTAAAAGTCTCTAGAGCTATGCTGTTAATGCCATAAATGATTGATTTATTATCACTCCTTGGAAATGAATTTGTCATGGAGAGGAGCTCGAGCAATCAAAAATCTCTCTGTTGCAGACCAAAGGGGACAGGTTCTCAGTTAAAAAAATAAGCAATAAATAAGAAGCTAAGGTGTGGCTTTCACAGTTGTTAATTGCAGGGAGCACTCAAGAGGCTGGGGCTCTGTATGTGCCTTTGCAACTCTCTCACAGGCAGGGGAATGAGCAGGAGGGTCCTGCGGATGTGCTTAGCGCTGGGTGTTGAGGGCAATGTCTCAGTTGCTTGCATGGGGCAGGTACCAGTGAGGGTGATGCACTAAAGGTTGATGCCCCTCTCTGTGCCCTTGTCCTTACGGGCAGCTGGAACATGAGCGAGGAATGACGCCAGGTCTTGGTACAGCTGGGAGAACTGCTCTCGGTTGGGACAGCTGAAGCTGCTCCAAGTGGTCACACAGGAGCAGAGTTACCAGCTGCTCCCTGTGGGAAGGAGTTCCTCCCTCCCTGTTCCCTCAGCGTTCTTCTCTTTGGCTGTGCAGGACAGTGTATTATCCCTTTAACATCCAAAATTCCTTTAACAAAGGCTGTTGTTTCAGATCAGGTTGGGCTGAGGATGTTTGAGGAACATAAATCCATTTCAGTAAAAACCTTTCCAACATGGAAGAGCTCTTGACTACAGAGCTTCCCTCTGCTCAGAGCCTAGATACCCTGGGGACCATGATTTGCAGAATGAGCTGTATAATCTAGGTATACATCAGCAGCACAGCTCAGAACTGGGCTGCCAACTGTAGCACCTTTCAAAATGAAGAGCTTTTAAAATGCAGAGTGCAAGAAATTGCTGTACAGGAGGCTCTAGATTACAGTACGGGTGAAGAGGTAGTTTCATTTCATGCTGAAAAAGCCTTTGGGATACAAAATCCCATTTCATCCAACCTGTTTGCAAATTAATTATGCTAAACAGGTTCTTGTAATTACATTGCTGGAAGGAAGAGCAGCAGAACACATAAATTCCATGAGAGAGAAAGCAAAGATTTCCACTGCCAATTATGGAGCTAAATTCAACAGAGTCAGCTGTAGCATCGTGGGGCAGAATGTGATTATTTTAAATGGAGCGTAGAGAAACTCCTGAATCCCTTATTTTTGCGTTCATCAGTGTCCTGCAGCGCTCGATTGTATCACACTGGGCATGACATTTTCCAAAGTATTAAGACTTTCCGTTATGCAGCTTTTATAACACAACAGCCTGTAGCAAGTTACACTTGGTTCTTGCTTGGGAAAGATGAAGGATGCTGTTTGACCTACACCATCGTGGAGGCCTGTACAGTGTGTGGAAGTTTCTTCTTCCTCGAAGTTTCTGAGAAAGCCAAGCAAAAAGTGTCAGGTACCCCGTGTGTAGTATACACCACCCCCATCTAGTGGTTGCCTTGTAGCCTGATGGATAGCTGGCAGGAAAGTGTTGGGCAGAATTATCCTGGAAATAGAGAAAAGCCTCAGCTGGTGCTGTCCTACCTCAGGACATTTCTATATCATTTATTCATTTAGTTAGGGACAGTATCCAAAGAAAATAATAATTCTGTTGATAATTCCGTCCCTGTGTAACAGCTGGAGAGGCCATTTGAATGGAGTACAGAATCTGCACAATCCTAAAATGCAGTGTGTAAGAGCATTGGTTATTATGAGAAATAGCTAAACATGAAATACTTGGAATGTGACTCTTGCATGTGTCTTGCACACTTCCAAAAGCAAGTGGAGGAGTTTTAAAAGGAAAATACTTAAAATACCCCATAAGCATGACTCCCTTTTTAGCATGTTTCTTATGCCAAGCAGATGGAACAACATTAGTCGTTGCGAGGAAGAAGGACTTAAACCCATCTTTGTTAAGCTATTATTTTTATGCACATATTTGATTTGTCATTTTTGCAAACAAATACCATCAGATAATTGGACTCACACAAGTAAAAATGTGCTTTATGTAATAGCATCGAGTGGATTGCTCAAGGCAGAATCCACAATATCCATCCAGAACGTTCATAGAATTCTTGAAGAGTCAGTCTGGCTACAAAATACTGTGTTCAACTAACGCACTTAACCTGTGCCATGTTGGAGTCCAAGCTGCATTAGCCATCTCCAGCAACCACTTCTTGGTAGGAGTTTTCAGCCTACCTATTCCAACATCCAAGACAGACAAATTTCCTGTTGCAGGCGATTGCTTTTCTTCAGTCACTGTTAAAGGAACCTTGATAAGTAGCTGAGGTGGAATACCTGGGTGTGGGACAGATAAAGTGAGGTCAATCTCTTAATAAAAAACTAAAGGCACAGCTATTAGAGAAAAAGAAGAAATCAACATTTGATTTTATGAATCAAAGTTTAATCTTTAAACTTAGCCCTTTTTTTTTTTTTTTTTTTTTTGTTAAATATAGGAATCAGAGCTCCCTGCTCTGATCAGCAATTGGAAGGGTCTGTCTTGCAGGCTGTAAAATCATCTTTTCTTTCATTTCCTGATATGAATGTTAGATATTTCACACGGGCTTTGGAAATTCAGCCCTTTCTCTTATTGTAAAGAAAAGGTTTTGAAAAGTCAGCAGTAATGAGCTCTGTTTCATATTCATAATTTCTGGGTAGACCTTTTGTTCTGTTTAAGTGAATTACAACTTCAGGCTCTCCCCACACCTTAATCTGCACTTTGTACATTGCTGTGGCTCTTCTGAGGGACCCTGGGCTGAGGGACAGCGTGAATTAGAGAGACATGTCCACATGGGCTGTTCCTGCACTCTGGTGTTTGCTCTGACCCACTTCAGAGGCAGTAGTGGGGCTAGCAGTGCACATAATAAACTTTGCTGGACCAGGATGTGAAAAAGAGGGAGCTCTCTGCGGGGAATGACCCATGCTAAGATCTGTGTTGTCGTGCTCTGAGCTTGCTGATTTTTCCTGCTCCATCTCTCTTTTGTGACCTTGGTCTGCTCTTCCTTTCCTTCCATGGCTCCATGTCTCCATATGTCTGCACTCTCATCTGCTGGCCCTGAGCTGCTCGTTTTGAACGTACCAGCGAGAAGCCCTGGGCCAATGTGAACTGGTGCAGCACAAGCACTTCAGTGGAATCACCAACTGGGGAGCTGGCCTTCATCTGGGTTCAAGGCAGCAGAGTTTCCACAGCTCTCTTTGAACTGTTTTTTGCTTTCTTTATCCTCTGTTCCCTCACAGAGATTTATTACCCTTGAGATATCTCAAGTTGACACTAATAGAAAATGAAGCTTTCAGTAAGGGGGTAGAGATACTCTCTCAAAGCCCAGTCAGTCCTTGACCTTCCGCCTAGACTTTTAACAGCATTACAGTTCTGCTGATATGCTTCATTCTGGAGATATCGCTAGCAATTAAACCAGGACCACCATCTCATTCTGACAGCTGTCAGATACTAATGACCAGAGTCTGATATGACCAGAGCTGGATTAAAACTGGTGACCTACATGTGAAAGACTTTGTATCTCATTACCTCAAGCTATTCCCTCCTAGATTTCTTTGAAATATATGCTGTTTTCTGGCTTGCTCTTATTAGTCATGTTTGCTGGTGTCTACCTGCTTTATTCAGTGAAATGTCTGGGGATCAATATTCCATGTTCCTCTCCCTCATATCACACACTTTTTTCACCCATCCCAATTTTTGTTCACTCTTAACTGACCTTAAAGAGATCTAGAAACTGAATGATAACCTGGGAGTAAGAAGATCAGAGCTTTTTACATCTAGGTCACTACTAATAATCCAGTGGTGATCATTAGAGCGTGTTTAGCAGCTGATGTAAATTCTTTCAAGCCCCTTCTTTGTGGACACAAAATAAAATTTGTGCCTTTGTCTTATTGGCCCTTTGGGTGTCTTTAGTGGGTCTTTGGCTAATTAAGAACAAATATACACTTAAGGGATCTATTCAGCATTTGATCCCAGTTCAGTAAGCTTCTTGTTGGCTGCAGTTGTTTCTATAAGACAAGAACCAAATGAAGATGCAGTGTTGGAAAATGAAGGTGTTCCACCAGGCTGTCAATATGGTTTTGACCCTGCCTTGCCATGTGCTTCCATTCTGGTTGGTGTGGGGGTCCTACAGAAAGCCTGCAGCTTCTGCATGTTTCCAGAGAACACTGAATATGAAGAAAAAAGGTTCTAGGCAGAGATCCAAAGCAGGGATGTTGCCAGGGTTCAGTCTGTATTTTAATCCACTAGCATACAAATTTTCCAGACAGACTGGTTCAGCAATTCAGATGTTCCCACCCCAACTCCTGGACAAAGAAAGTGAGACACATGACACATACACGTGTAAGAGAGAGCTCTGTATGCTGCAGAGCTACTGCCAGATACAAAATACCGTGAAGGAACAGAGAAATGATTTGAATTCTGTCATGTGTGCTTTTGGAAAGAGAGTGATGTTATTAGCAGTGAAATCGTCTCCTGAAATGGAAATACATAATTCAGTTTGTGGTTCAGTTAGTTCTATTAAAACTTTGTCTTTATTTCTGCTGTCAAAATACATTTAGAACAAAACCTTCAAGTCAAAGGCAGGAAAGATTAAATTGCTCTTATCTTTTTTCAAGTTAAACTGAAAAGAGATGTTGGTGGAAGTGGGTTCTGTAGGCAGCGCAGTGCTGGAGTCTGTCTGTATCTGCTCCGCAGGCAGTGGGAGGACAAACCTACAGGGTCTCAGTGCAAGCTAAGGAATGTGGGAGAATCTTTATTCCAATGTCATAAATGTTTCCAGTGAAAACGGTCACTATTTCAGGTCCACAAAGCTCTGCCAATTCCCTGAAGTTTATTTGGATGCAGCAGGGCTTTTAGCAGCCCAGAATGTTAAGCTGCATTAGACACCAGAGCAGTATGAAACTGGTCCCCCCTGTGGAAACTCCTACTAGGTCCTTTGTGCTTCAAATGCTCCCTTAGCTTTGGACAATCTTTTAAGTAAAGCTGAAAACTTGGCTTTAAAAATTGCAATGTAAAGCAGTGAACTATATGAATGGTTTGGACTTGTTTGGGAGCATAAAAGACATAAAAGCCTCATCTTTATTCACTGATTGGCCTTGGCATTTGTTTTTAATGCCTAAAACCAAACCTCAACCTTTCTATGAAGAATTTGGAAGAAGATCAGATTCACAATCCAGGGTATTTAGAAACCAAGATCTCACCTGCTTTACATGGAAACGTAATTCCTGGGCTTTATTTGAAATTTGTCTGCCCTCTCAGCAGTACACTGCTTGCTCTCATGACTCGAGAGCTGTAGATGATTCAGGCGTGCTAATTCTTGCCAACATCAAAAATTAAAAATATGCTGTTTCTCATAGTTGTGTCTGGACTTCTTGGTAGTTTTCCTAGGGACAGTTACGTGCTTCCACACCATGAATAGCAGGTCGACACTTCCTGTTGTCTGTATGTTTTATAACTAACATCTATATGTTGTGTAACTAATTTGCACTGAAACAATGGCTTTGCTCCTTCTGGTATCAGCCCTGGGTGTGTTGTACATGATGCAGATTGACTCTGCAGTGCATGGGCAGCCACTCTGGTGCTCCTGGCACATGTCAGACTTGCTGTGCTTCGCTGGGGACTCAAGTCTGCAAAAACAGGAAAGTCCTTTATCTGGGAGTTTGAGTTTTCCTACAGGCTACTTAAAGCAAATATTCCACCCTGTTTTCCACCAGAAAGTCCCAGCAGATGGACCCAAATCATAATAATATGGTAGATCATGTATAAAAGTGGTAGAGTTGGTAGGTGGCTTACATATGTACAATCTCGCAAGCGCATTTGTTTTGTTGCCTTGCTCTGCTGGTACTTTGATGTCCCTTTGTGTGGGCAGGTTGTGTTATTAGACTGATGCTAACAAAGCACTTTGGGATCACTCAGATTTCTGTAGGTGTGAAAACAGCTCTTTTTAAAGTTGAAAACCTGCTATTAACCACGTCTGACAAATTGGTATAGCTACCTAAAATCTACACATTGTTACCTCTTCTGAGGCAATGGGAGCATTGATATCTGTCCGAGGAAAAACACAGTTTGCTGTGACTAGGAAATGTATATTGCCCTCTTGTGAAAACACAGCTCCGCTGCAGCAATAGAAATATCCAAAGATACATTTTAGTTGAAAAGTCAACATATTCTGACATTCTGTAAAAACAGCACAGGTCAGTCGTTGCTTTAGACTGACATCTCAGAGAGTGTGCTCACAGGACAACAGAACCAAATCTTTCCTATTTGTGTACACAGGGCAGAGAATAAACAGTTTTTTTCCCTTGGCTCTGCAGTCACTCTGGATTTTAGTCACTTCATCAGCATGCTGGACTGGATTGTCACTGTATCACTGTGACAGCTTCACTTGTGTTTCAGCTTCATGACAGGTCTCAAACACATGATACTGTGACCTCAAATTTGCATTGCATTCAAGCTTCAGTGCCATACCATTTCTTTTTCTCCCTGTCATTTCATGAGGAAATAGCACTTTATATTTCAGTTGAGAATTAAAATCTTATTTTTCATTTAGCCGGTAGTCATGCAGTCCTTTATAACCCAAGAAATCACAAAGTACTCACCTGGAATAGGATTCAGGTCATGCCTGCTGTTGGGATATATAACGTGTCTTGGAATAGATCACCCCATCATGATGCAGCATCTCTTTCCGTTGATGAAGAAGAATGAGCAATGAGCTTTGAACTGGTGTTTGTTGGGCTGACTGTTGTACTAAATGTGACAGATCATTTAAACACTTTGGCTCACAAAAACCCCCAATTTTTCATCAGTGTTATTAGAATAAAGATAAGTGTATTCACGGATATGTAGGTACAGTGGGACTGATTTAATATCAGGACTGTCCATGGCTGAGAGGCAGTCAGGAATCTAGTGAATAAAGAAGCCAAACCTAAACATTTTTCTGGGGTGTAGCTGTAAGAAGTATTGATGCTGACAGCCAGTAGAAATGATTAAATTTAAGACCTTCTTTCTCTGCCAGGAGGGCTTTGTTTAGATGGCTTTCTCCATGAATAACCTGGGCAGCTGTGTAAAATCTACCTTTTTCTGTGTTTGCTTTGAGTATACACTGACTTTTACTGAAATGAAGAGAGGCAAAACACAGGGAGTCGCCAACTGTCAGACTTCTGTGAAAATACCATTGAGCTCTGTGAGGTCCCTGAGAGTGGATGGTCTGCTTATACTCTACAAGGACAGAATGAGCTGGCAGAGGTACAGACTTGCTGACAGTTTATAGGAAAGGACGAACAGAGCTACCTCAGAACGCAGTTTCTGATTGACTTTCACAGACTTTGGTGCTTTCAGAATTCTTTCATATTCAGACAACCCAAAATACTGCTGCTGAGTGCTAATGGTGTTTGCTTGAGTGAGTCCTTAAAGTGCTCAATTTGAGAGCTCTGGTGCTGTGATTTAGGATTTTGCCTTCTTCTTCATGAGCTGTCTGCCCAGGGTCATAGCAGGTGATGCTTCTCAATCTGCACTGGCAGCTGGACTGGGTATCCTCTGTGCTCCATCCCAACTGCAGGAAGAAATGTCAGTGTTGTGTTTTCTATTTGGATCCTAGACCCCAGCCTGGAAGAGAAGCTTCTCCGTATTTTGGCTAAATAGCACTGGCGCCCATTAGCTTGGTAGGCTGTTACTGTTCTTCAGACATGTCCTGTCTAAGGCATGGTTCAAGTTTCTTCTCTGCTATTATATAACAAAGATTATGCACGATTCTCCTGTGTTTCATGTTCAGTATTTTTACATCCTCAGAGACTAAATTCTCCGGCTAGTTTGTTGCTGTCTTTGCCTGGGCAGTATTATCACCTTTAGGTATTTGGCTGTCACCAAGGAAAGATGCAAAGAGTTTAAAGACTTTTACAAGGAAATCTTGTACTGACCTTAGTTATGGAGATGCTGCCACCTCTCTGTAAAGGTCTTAACACTATGAGAAGTGAGGGATTACCCAAATTTTATAAGTGCATGATTTCTAAAACAGAAGAAATGCCAACTCTTGTCGTATAATTTTAAGAGGCTAAATATTATGTACTATATATTATGTATCATATATGGAGCCTCTGTGAAACTAGTTGCATTCTAAAGACAGCTGCCTTTAGAGAGCAGTTGCAAATTGAGTATCTCTTGCACATAATTTATGAAGTGTTTAGAGGCTTGAAAATCCCTTGACCATCAAAAAGTCAGGAGTGTGTTGCAAAATTAATGCAATAGGAGAACAAATACAGAAAATCCCCCATGCTGGAGAAGATTGTTTACCTGCTGCTTCAGTGATAATAGCAACCAATCGAGAAAATGCATTCTTGTTGTATTCTCATCTTTCTGTAACCTTGGTTTTGATTTGTTTGAGAATTTAACATCTTACTAGAATTAGGTCATTATTTTTCATCCCCAGTTGCATCTGGTGTGAAATGTAAGTCTATCAAATAAATGTGAAATATATGTTATTACTGTTTCACTAGAAAGAACTTGTCTCTAAAGAGCATTATATGCAGTCAACTCATAGAGGAGATACAAAAGAACTTGGGGATGTCAGGAACTGGGTTGTATCTCCCAGCTATAATCTTTAAAAGGACGTTTGGGAGCTGGCATCACCAAGAACAGTGTTCCTGGGAGGCTCACTCTTAGCAAGCATAAACTGGCATCCTTCTGGAAAGCTGTTGGTAGCATAATAGTTTGGTCATGATTACATAGTTTATTGTTCAACCGTTAATGTCTATAGGGTTTTTTTTTCATCTTTGTTGACTCTGGGGAAAGGGAAAATTAGAAAGCAATCTGCTGCTCTTATACAACGCAAGAGCAAACTTACGTGAATGCAGGTGTCCTCCTTTGAATTCTTACCCCAGTACTGAACTCTTTTTTTGCATTATTATTTACTATTATTTTATCATTGTGTGCTTGATAAGGGCTGAGTAGCTGTGGTTGTTATTCATGAAAGCCTACAACTTGATTTATTTAACGTGTTTACCAGAATACTTGGGGGAAAAAGACAAATCTGTTACTCATATTAATTACTCGGTGTGGAAAAGCAACAGTTGTTCCCTAATGTGAGCTAATTACCATAATTATATTGCTGGGCAGTTGGGATTGCATCAGGCTGCATTTTGGAACGTATTTTTGAGGTAATGTTTATTAATGGAAAATGCTGATTTTGGTCCATCCCTCTAGTTATGCTTTGCTATGTCTTTAAATAGATCTTGTATTTTGCTCCCTGCAGGTGGATTTAGTTGGGCTGTCACGTTTTTAGAGATTTTTTTCTAGCTGGGGAGAAGAATTCAAATAGATCTGATATTGAAATGAAATTGTGTTCTCTACAGTGAAGACACCAGTTTTACATTGGTCACACTTAGAATTTTGTGTCGAACTGAAGCAGTAAGGGTATCTTCAGTTGGTCTGGGGCACAGAGGGTGACTTAATCCAAAGGGGAATGTGTAGCTGCACTAAGCTTGTCTGATAAATAAAGCAGCAAGGAGCGCTTTTTATTGTCTTCTTTTCAGCTGACTCCTAATCGAGTTATTGAAACTTCACTTGTTATAATGGTGTCAAACAATGCATGCAGTGAGATAGCCTGGCATTGGAAGAATTGCATAGATAGTAGCTTTCTTTTAAGCATGCGTCTTTTGTTGCTATAGCTTTGCCCTTTTAGATAAAAGTCATTTATCATTTTTAATTAAAGGTAGCTTGTTCTCTGCAGATTTTAGAATTGATTTTATACTATCCCTTTGTATGGTCTTACTGCATTCTAGTGTTAAGTCGTTCATAGACTATGTGAATAATTCTAAGATCTTAAAGAAACCAAGTGGCAGGTAAGCTCTTAGCCAGTTGATTTACCTGTAACAGAAGAGGCTGTTCTACCCATTATAGCTTTTAGCTGCAGTGATGGTTTTCTCATAGCAGAAAGGAGCTGAAATTCGAAGGCATCATGTGCTGAAGGCTTTAATTCACTTCAGCAGGCAAATGCAGGAGAGAAGGCAGCCCTGCTTCTCACTTGCAATGCTTTAAATCAACAAGCAGCATGTTCCAATTTTTTACTAATAGGTTTACAGATTTCTCTAAAGTGAGCCCTTGAGATCACGTCTGATGCCTGGAAGAGTGAGTAAAGCCACAAAAGCCCACTGCAAGATGATAATACAAAGTTACAGTATTGAGGGGACAGAATCTGTGGGTAATTTTACCCCTTCAAACATCTGTTTTACTTATGATAATCTCATACAAGTCTGCATCCCCCACAAGTTGATTGGAGTAGGAGGGACGAAACACAGGAGAAGCACTACTACGTATGGGATGATACTGTTTTCTTTAGGTGGCCAGTTGTCTAAAATGGAGACACCTTTGGGAAACATCTAGTACTGATTATCGCAATATCCACATTTTGTCTGCATTGGCTCATGAGCACAGTCAGTACTAACATAGCAGCAGCATATCTAGGGAGATGCCATGTCTGTGAAAGCAGCGATCCATATGGCCCACAGGGAGGATTTCTACATCTCTTTCTACAGATGGCAAAGAACATAACTGATGGGGAAAATATGATTTTTATACCATGAGGATTTTCCCTTCTTGCACCATTTTAGACAATGAACAAGAACATAATGCTCCTTTACTTCCTTAGATTCATCCTTCGAAAGTTTTTGTTCAAGATCCCTTCCCCTTAGGGAGGTTGATCTGTGAAGCTAATGATGAGGAGACAGTGTTGCTGAGAGCTGTCTGTGCATATCTGTGGTTTATTCTAGACCTGCCCGTACATCTTAATTCCCAGAAGGTAACACAATGAGTTGTGTCATTCCTTTCTCCTTTCCCACTCTTGAGAAGATCTGTTGGAATCACATCACAAAGAAGAGTCTTCCAGCTCCTTTGCACTGACTTTACCTCTTTCCTCTTTATTTCTCTTGTATGTTGAGCTTTAAGTTTTATCTAAGAAGTGCTGCTCAACCAACATTCCTAGATATCGTGACTGTCAGTAACAGCAATAATAATACTTCTATTCACATGGAACTACAAATGTGCACAACAGTTCACATAAATAAAACTGGGTTTTTTTTTTAAATGTCAGTGAGCTCAAGAGTGTTTTCCTCCAAGACATTTTTCCGAAGCAAGAACTGATTTAGTCTACATCGATGCATATAGATGTGCTATCCTTTCCACCAGAATGATGATATTTCAAAGGTTTTATATACAGTTGGGCTTGTAGGTCTTGGCATTGACCTTTGAAAGAACTTATGGCATAAGAGAAAATGTAGATATGGGAGAAAACACATTATCTTGAAAAGCTGGAATCTTAAAACTGCACTGTATTGAAAGAGTCCTTTTTTATTATCTATTCACTATAAGAACAGAACTGGCAGGGTTACAGAAGATGGATCTTCAAAGCAGGGCTGTAAGTTTCAGAGGGATACCTGAAAACCTGTCTGCTCGCAGCTTCATTGCAAAAGAAAAGCTTTAAGAGGCCTTGCAGCAGTTACATAGGGGCCCATTTCCAATTTCAAAGTATTAGAAACTTCATTGTAGTACAGTTCTTCTGTGAGTAGTTGAATTGCTTTCAAACTCAGTACTGAAAATAAAAGTCAACAGGATATGCCAAGGGAAAAAAGGATGATACGAAGTCATTGCCCTCCTGCCCCTTGGCTGTTGTGCTAACAACTACTGCTGCCATCCTTCCTGCCTCTCACCTCACCTCTAACTTTAGGGTCCTTTCCATTTCCTTAACTCTTCCACATTTTGTCCTGCATGGAAACCTTATTCTTCTGTTACCAGCTCCAACCAGACACGTGTTTGTGTCACAAAACCACTGGAGTTCAGGAGCAGGTGTTGTGTGGTCTCCAAGCAGGGATGTCAGGACTTACCCAGCTGGGTCCCCATGTGCCCTGTGTCATTAATTCTGCCTGGCCCTTAGGCATTCTTGAACATTTTGAGTACAACACAAAAAATAACCACTGCCTGCCCACTGCCTGTGGTTGACTGGGCCCAAGGGAATGAAGTGCACAGTGCTGCACACTGACTGACCTAGGGACCGTGGCTCTCATACAGTTACTTATACTGTTGAATATGTTCCTACTGGGACCAAGCTGCCTGGAAGTGCTGGCTGTAGTTCCCGTTTCTAGCCTGTGATGGCAGGGAGCAGCAGAAAACACCATTTTGGGGGGCAGCCCTTCCCATTTTCTCTCCTTGAGCACTCAGTGATTTTCCGAGCACTTTATTTTTCTCTCAAGGTGCTTGTGGTACCATACAGCTTTCCTCTTTTCTACTCCTTTGGTCTTTCTGGACTTCAGGTTGTAGTTTCCTTCTTTGGATGGAAAGGTTTATGAACTGCTGTATTACCACAGGTTCTATGAACCGGAAAAGATACCTGAGTCCACCAGTTCCCAGCTCAGTGAGCTGTGCTTAAGGGAATTGATAGTTCTCCCCAGAAGTTTAAGCTAGTTGTTAGTAATTCCTGAATTAGCAGGTTTTGCACTCAATATCAAGAAAAGGGATTGTGTAGTTTAGCAGAGCAACCCTGCGGAGAAGGACTTGGGGGTGGTGGTCAATGAGAAAATGAACATGAGCTGGCTGCAGTGTGCGCTT